>BQNB010146860.1:0-16516 GCA_026074375.1 Tanacetum coccineum
TGACTTATGCATCTAATTCATGCTTCAGGAAGTCGAGAAGGACGTGAAAGCTAAGACAAAAGGGGAGGTCGGAGCTGCTAAGACACTTTGTTCTCCATTTGACCAGCCTGAAATGCCTGAAGGTACTTTTTTCTTTTAACAGATACCGGGCTTGTCTAATTATAAAAAGTACTAAGTATACATGTATTATCATTCAAAATGGATTAGGAAAAAACAAACTGGTAGTTACGCGGCTTTTCTTTTCTTGACAGGAACGTTATGCTTTGCATCGGGAAAACCTGCTAAGAAATGGACGTACTGGGGACGAAGTTATTAACCACGCTACCATTGGGTTGATTTTGTTGTTTTCAATTTACTATACTAAGTACTATCTTGTCATTTTACCAAGACCAAAACGACTCGAATAATTAATTAATTATAACGAATATTTACATTGTCATGTACTTGTTGTTTCTTTCCAGCCTCTACTTATTATCGAAATGACCCTAGTCGGCCTATACCACGTGCGATTGATTTGTACATCGTCTCCTTAACTTTAAATAACATCATTATGCATGCATGTTTGTTTGTGAAATGAAGAAAAAAACCAGTATAAACGTACGAAGTATCACATTATTGTGAAACAAAAATATTGCAATCATTGACAGAACTAGGGGGTTGTAACGGAACTTTGACGAAATTTTGACTCGTTATGCTAATTTTCGTAAAAAAATAAAATGCATCCTGTTAGAAGAAATTGTGTTTCTTATTAGTGTGCATTTCTTTACCAAGATTATCATACAAGTTTGCGACTCATATTTTTTTTTTTTGAACGGCGACTTTTATTAAAAAAAAACTAGCAAGGAGCTAGAAATTACAAAGTATTGCATCTATACCGACACCAGTAATAAGAACTACAAATAATCTCATCAAAAAACGTCTCCTTAGATTTGGGCTTCATTTTATGCGAATTTTAGGCTAGTTTGTCGCCAAATGTGTATATTAGTAATAATTTTTTTTTATATGGCTTATGTGTTGGGCTTCATGTTTAAAGTGTTGTTTTTTTTTTGTTATATTGGTTTTTTTTAATATAACGGGTTGTACGTTTGTGACCATATCGATTATTTTAAAGTTATTAGGTATCGAAGATGTTTCCGCGGGTTTTTTTTTATCTGAATAAATCAAAACTTTTGTAATATTTTTTTTTCCATTCCTACTTTGTGCATACAAATTAAAAAAAAAAAAAAAAAACGGGCTGGCCCAAAAACGGGAGCCCGTTACTGTAGCACCGGGCCCACTGTCAAAACGACAGTGTATCAGTCGCCGAATGTGTAATATATTAATTTATTTTTTGTATTATACATTATACTAGGGTTGAGCATATGGACCGTTCGATCAGACCGGACCGGAAAACCAGACCGAACCGTGTTAGCCTCAAAATATTGAGTCAAACAATGAAAGTTCGTTCATAACTATATTAGGTCTCGGTCACTAAATTAATATACGTTGTAATAGGCTAGACGGGTAAACGGGCTCTTATTTGTAATCTAATCGATCACGTGTATCGGGCGAAAGCCCAAGTAAACCCGAGCCTGGCTCGTAGAATCACTAAAGGCATGCAAGCCTTTTAGTCTTAACTATAAATACCCCTCTCCAAGGATGGAGAGGGTGTTGGTTCATTTGTAAGAATTCCATTTGCAAGTAAATTCAACCATTTTTCTCTCTCTAGTTTCTCTCTCTAAATTTCTTCTAATTTCCTTCTCCTTTCTTCTTGTATTCGAGTAACAAGTAATGAAGTGAAGTGATTTGGGGTGACCGACATTTGGTATCAGAACCTCGGGTGTTTAGTGTTTGATTTGTGGTTTAAAAATCAAAATTCGTGTATTATTTTTTTGTTGTTTTGGTTCGAAATAAAACGCAAAGAAAAGCAAAGTTTGATCTTCCTTTTGTGGCTAAAATGACTAAAGTTGTGTACTTTTGTGCTTAGAACAATCACTTGTATCACTTATTAAGGTTCTATAGCTTAGTTCGTGGATAAATGGGTGAAATCGAGCTAGTTTGAAGGACCGATGCTCACCCCTACATTATACATATAATCAAAACAAAAGTAAAACGACGACGTTTTTGTTGAATTGCTATGTGTCTTTCTCTCGCCTTTCTCTTCTGTGGATCTAAGTTGTTTATATCTCAATCAGATCCACTCATACCTTCTTCTCACTGACCACCTACAACCTCTTTGGCCTCACCGCGATGCCACTGATCTCTTCATTGCCGCCATTCATGGTGGGTGGCGTTGGTGGTCGGTTGGTGATGTTGGTGAGCTAAGGTGGTCGTTTATTTGGGTTAGCTTACTTTAAACAACTAATGCTTATTTGGCTTATCAAGATTTAGATATACACGTGTGAGGATGATGATAACCGTTGGTTTTGTTGTGTATTGGATAACCGTCGCTTTTGCTGGCTTTTTTTTGGGATCGATAAACTCGAGGTGAAGCAAGTATTTTTTTTTGTGAAAACCTATTTTTTTAGTAACCAATGTTGTTGCAATGCTACTTTTGTTGTTTGTTTTGGGGGTTTAATAACCTTTGATAATTGGTGTTGTTGGCTATTTGTTAGTTGCTACTTTTGTTTGTTAAATGTTTTGTGCTTATTGATGTCTTCCTATTTTCGATTTATGATTTTGATAGTTAATTGATTTTTTTGGGTTTGGTAGTCACTGTTATGATTATGGCAATTACATGTGTTGGAAATGCTATGTTCAATTTGTTCCTTTTGATGAATCCGAACACGTTAGCAGCTTTAAATAAAGGCGTAAACATCCATTTTCGGCAGGGTAAACTATTTAGTTTGCAACCATTGCGGAAGTTAGTTGTGTGTGTCTATAGGATGCTAATGAATCTGAAACTCACTCCGTTGAAGTCTTTAAAGGCTAAATTTTGGAGATGAGTGTAATTGTGTTTTGCGGCAATATGTGATTATTTGTAACATGTTATCAGGCTTGAAATAAAGGCGTAAACATCCGTTTTTGGTAGGGTAAACTATTTAGTTTGCAACCATTGGGACGTGTATGTTTTTTTCAACCATAGCAGCTGTGTGTGTCTATAGGATGCCAATGAATCTGAAACTCACTTCGTTGAAGCCTTTAAAGGCTAAATTTTGGAGGTGAGTGTAATTATGTTTTGCGGCAATATGTGATTATTTGTGTTGTCATGGGGTGAGCTTATTAGGCGTGCATCCTTTTATGTTTTTAGTAACTTATCTGAGCATATTCAAAGTTGGCGACATTCGCGTATTTAGAGGGCAATGTATTAGCTTCGCAACCATGGCAGATGTCACCGCTTTTTTTTGTTTACCAATCAAATTGAGCCTAATGCCGTAAACTCAGAGGTAGAATACCCGCTTAAAAAAGGGGGCAGCGTGGCGAGGCACGCTCATTAAGCTTACAGCCGTATACGAATTTGCAGCCATAGCAGCTGTGTGTGTCTATTGATTGCTAATGAATCTGAAACGCACTCTGGTCAAGCCTTTAAAGGCTGAATTTAGGGGGTGAGTGTTATTGTGTTGTATGGCAACATGTGATTATTTGTGTTGTCGTGAGGTGAGCTTATTAAGGACGTGATTAGATTTGCAGAGATTATAAGGGTTTGTCACCCTCCCGTTCCTTGCCATGTAGAAAAATATTTCTAATTCACTACACGTGAGAGTGACAAAATCCTTATTATGCGGTCTAAACGCTACGCTTACCTGTTACTAGCTGTTTTACTGTCTTAAATGTCAGACGGTATTCTAAAAGGGCAATGATGAGCGAAAGTATGATATCGCTTGGCTAAGCTATCTTTGTTGTATGCAGCCGTGATATGCCATTTCCTAAAACTTCCATCTGAGCCAAATGGGCGATACATTTATATAAAGGGCATCACACTTCAATAAATGCGCTTTTAATGCTCTGGCGGGTTTTTTCTTAGCCTGGTACCGACCCGCTGGACATTTGACCCGATCCACCCACCCTATTTTTTTAACCGAGATAAAAATGCTTCATTATAACTTGCCCTAAAATAGTACACATATCATTATACGTGTCTTTCTCTCGCCTTTCTCTGCTGTGGATCTGAGTTGTTTATAGATCAATCTTTATATGTGTTATGCCGGCTCACATTGTCGATGAATATGGTATAAGTTACGTGGCGGGCTCGGATACCCTTATGTGGGTGAGGACGGCCCGTATCTTGGCGGGGCAACGTAATCAATAAAGCATTTGCAGCCATGGCGGGCTCGAATAACCTTTTGTCAAATATTCCTTCAATATAACACTGAATTTGAAAGTGGCGGAAACTAAAGCGAGCTCCACAATTATGTGTAGAATACATGTTTGTAAAATGCCTTTAACTTTGCTGTTTGAGACTCAGAATTGTAGCGAGGTCTATGATCTATTATATAAATCACTTATAAAAGGATAGCCAAACACTAATTACGATTTCATGTTGTAAATCCGGAAATGAAATGTTGGGAGTGGCCTGCATATTTTGAAGCCAGGGTTCTTTTAGAAATGTGTGACTCAACAGGTTTTAATTTTTTTAAGTTTGATGTGAAAATTTTCTTAGAAAAGAAGGGTAAGGTAAATTCATGTTACATGAGTTTTTCTTCAGTTCTATATACAATTTAAAAAATTTTAATGGTTTTTTTTGGTGATATTGGAAATAGGATTTGGCTAGGAAAGATGTTGTTTGGACAGTTTTATATGCATATGGGATCTGAGAAGACGTGATATGGTGTGCCGAAAGATGTGGCTGTGGCGTTTGATTTTTATGGTAGCCAGGTTAACCAACAATTATGTCTATAGAACGATTTTGACTTTCGGTTTTTGATTTTCTAGAATGGAGTCGGGTTAAGCAAGTACGAACAATCCAAAACAGCTTTTCAAAACTACTGATTCAACATCAGATACACAAACCATCATAAGTCGTTTCTTTATTTATAAAGCCTTTTTCTAATGTAGGTTCACTGTGTTTGGAGTCGCGGTTCCTTATCAACCAGCAGAAGACTTAGCATTTTCCGTGGATAAATTTATTCAAACGGGTGGATCATTTATAAATTACTATATGGTAAACTCTAATGTTTTGTTTGTTTATATTTAACATTTGGCTTGCATGGTAAATGTCATCTAAAAATGTGTACATTTACTTTGACAGTACGGTGGAGGAACCAATTTTGGCCGGACTGCAGGTGGTCCGTTTATTGCCACAAGCTACGACTACGATGCCCCTTTAGATGAATTTGGTACGTTCCAGATTTAATGCTGTTGATCCAAGGCTAAAGGTGAAAACATGGACGGTTTGGGTAACGGGTCAAATGGGTAAATCTTTTATAGGGTCAAACGTCGAAACAGATTGGGCCTGGTCAGAAAGTAAAGAAGACAACGAAGATTTTTCTTTCCTAACACATTTTTTCACTTGATATACGCTTTTGTGACATTAAAGTTTTTTAATGATTCAGTTCTATGTGGTGTCGTTTTCTGATATCCAACAAACAGGATACACATTTGATTGTCAGTTTAGGCTTTAAGACCTTTCAAAAGTGGGTTCTTGGGTAAGTTGTGTTCTTTCTTTTTAGCTGAACCACACATATATATAACACGAGCCTTGAACCTTGGTTGTATTGTTATGGTTTTGTTGGTTATTGGTTTCAACATATCAATGATGGGTTGTGTTGTTGCAGGTATTTAGCTCTATGGGCCAAAAGGAGGGGAAACTGCAGAACCAAACACTTTGCATCAGGTGCTAAGCAGTCGCTGCAGTCACCACAAATTCATTGTAAGCTGTCTAAGACGAGACTTCAAGTATGTTTCTTTGTCCTTTTATATTGCTAATTTGGTTAACTACAGATAGGCTTAGTGATTTTCATCTAATTAAGCTTAGTGAAATAGGGTATTGATACTAAGACAATACTGTTGTTGGAACATACCAAATGGATTTTCACACAACTGTTACAAGTACAAAAGCAGCAGACTTCTTTTATGAGATTTAAAATATAATAGCAGAAACAATCCTATTTATAAATCTTTACTAGGTCCTATGCAATCTATTCCAACTAGAATTATTAGTTACATTAATTGAAAACTTCGCTTTCCCTTGAAGTTAACAGTCTATAACAAAACATGAAGGATCTTAGATTTCTTGATATGTATGACAAGCGTCGTGTGTATTCTTGAAGTAATGGTAAGTGTAATGATGTTCGCCAATGCCTTTCTACTGCCTTACGATTAATTTATTGGACTTGACATGTATTCCATCGATACCGTTCATCTTCTATAGAGCAGTTTTCAATTGAAAGGTCCGCGGATTGTTGGGGATAGATGGCTTCTCGAGTCATTGGTTTGACACCCAAGATATGTAGAACCACTAATGGCAATGGTGAAATGTTCTGCTACATATAGCCATGTATTATAACACAGACCCAAAAGAGCCAATGCTTAAAATGCTATTTTAACAGGTACCCTCTCTGTTTTTGTACTTACTATTGACTTTTGAAATTGATCCTAATTTTTTGACTTGAAAATTTATATACACTATTTTTATCGTCATTACATATTGTTGTCTTCGCACTGCTTATTGTTTTCGTGTGCACATGCTCTATATCTCAGCAAATTATCGAGCCGAAGGATCAATCGAATCTCTTCACATGCCATAATGAACTTGATGTTCAATATATGGACTCATTGCTTTGATTCTGGCGCAATCAGTTTTTCCATCTTTGAAACGTTTCGTCAAATGTTGGGTGCAAAACCATATTCATTGTCACACCCCGCCTAGGCGGAAACATGAGGCGTAACATCATGGATATCATCACAACACAATGGCGTCAACAATATAGAGAGAACTAAATGAGATAGATAAACAAATGAGACACAATGTGTCATGACAATATCTAACACAAGATAAAGGAGTCTTGCATTACGATAGCAAAGTCATACTGCAAGGAAACATAATCCAAAAGTCTAAGCATCCAACAAACAATAAAATAGCAAACAATTCAAATGCCAAAAAAACTCTAGGAGATAGACTCCGCATGCAATGCCTACGGTCACACTAGCCACTCCTCCTAACTTCCTTATCCTTAAGAAGATTACCTGAAAATGATGCTTAAAACGTCAACATAATGTTGGTGAGAGTCATAGGTTTAAGACACGAAAATCAAAGCTTATAAACAATTACTGTGATTAATGCAAACATGGCAGGACAATTACTTCACTATAATACAAGCTAGCATGCAAATGTAACCAAAACGAGCATGGGAACGGAACGTGTCCCTCGATCCAACAAATATCAACAATTGGGTAGGAACGTTACCCCCGATCCATTAAAACCGTCACTTCACATGGGTAGGAAGGTTACCCTCGATCCCAATATCACAACAAATGGGTAGGAATGTTACCCTCGATCCCAATATCATAAGAAATGGGTAGGAACGTTACCCCCGATCCAAATACACATAAGCATTTAGCACGTAACATATAATAGCCAAGTAAAGTCCATACACTTTCAAAATAAAGACACATAATAACAGTAATTAGAATATTTCAAATCAATTTGCATCATTTCCATCCCAATTTAAAAGCGGTGTAAAAAGAGGGACTATGAAACTCACCTGATGCTCAAGCAGCTTCTAAATATCTTACATAAAGCTACACAATAGAATATAAACGTGTTACACGCGACTAAGCCAAATGCTTAAGCTCATGTAACAATCATATGATGGATGTCTAAGGTGTTTAATTAACCTCATGGGTCACCCCGACACCATGCCCAACTTTAACCACTTCATTTACTCATAATTCTAATGATCTATATTTTATCCGAAAACGCAGAATTTTAGTGTCACTTTACCAACTTAAAAACCATACTTGATGACCTTAATAAATTATACCAAAAATCACCTAAGTTCATTTATGTGTTTACTAACTACATTGTGATTCCCAATTACTAATTACTTGTGCAACTATCCCAAATAAAATCCAACTTTAAAATTGTCCCAATTCGGATCTGATTACACACTAAAATATATGGCCCTAAATACCATACTTAGACAAATAATTAGAAGCTCTCCTTCTAGGGTTTCTTTATATATATAGAACTTAATCCCTGTAGATTGGAAAATCTTAATTACACTTTTAAGTTGGGGTTTTACCCTCCTAAACATGACCTAATTCTGACCCGTATTTACTGTTTTGACAACTTTTCTTGCAACGACTATTAGACTAACTTCCCGAACTCAAAATCCTTCGAGGCCAGACTTTTTGAAAAGTAGACTCTCTGAAATAAAATTTAGGCACTAGAAATACATCAAAACACGTTACCATAATGGAGATATCATCAGTTGAATACAGCCCTAAAATCTGCCAAACCCTAATTCACAAATTAACGCGATCTAAGCCTAACCGTTTACACCAATATGATACTAATCAAACCCTAAATGCACTAGCATGATTACAACATCATTAATTACAGAGTTTTAAAACCCTAATGATCCATCATATTAATTGTTACACGATTTGAAAGAATAGACATGGATGGAGAACATACCTAACGATCTTACTTGAATTAACACGATCTATCACCTAGATTTCTTGATCAAGAATTTTGTTCTCCTTGTTCTTAGGGATGGAAGTCGACTCAAAAGGGATATAGGGGCTGAATGAGTCGTTTTTAGCTTATGAATCCCTTATCTAACTAACTAGAATCATAATCCTAGTCAAACTCCTAAGATAAGGCCCAAAATCTCTTTTCTTTTGTTTTTCCTTTCTTGGGCCGATTTCTACATATACATACATATAATTATTTTATTTTTTTAATTATTAATTAACTAATTATCTTCATTACCTTAAGTTTTCATAAAAACCTAAGCTAATTTGGGTAAACCTTTTTACATAAACGCTACTTACTAAACTTTCTAAAAATAACTTTTCATTTCAAATTTCACTTTCTATTTTTAGAAAGTCTACTATAAATATCTAAATTTCACTCACTTCACTTATTTCCAACATGATACGTTTCCTATAAACGCTTAACACAAAATCATCCAACTTTTGGCGTAGCATTGCATGCAATACGCCATTCCTTTCCATTATCACTACACGTGAACAAATGGAATACTCATCACCAAACACAAACGCACTCAAAATGAGATGATCATTCACCTCAAAATGATATCATACACCTATTCAAACCACTTAGCACACATATATAACACATAACACACAAGAAATCACACAAAATAAACCCTTAGCCATTTCTAAAGGTATCACTAACCTGATTAAATCACGGATGTCACATCCATATTCATCACCCTCTAAGTTATCCAGAATCTTAGACAAAAAGCCATTATTCTTATTCATGCAAATATGATCAGTGAGGGAAATCAGTTGGATGACAACCTCTTTGTCATTCAATACATTCATCAAAGAAACTAACCAAGAATCTCTATTTGTTGTAGCATCTTTACAACTTCGCTTCTTAATGGCAAGATGCTCTTGCAGATGCTATTCATGGTTTGTGATGAATATGACTGAACCTGCTTTTTTTACGCTTTAATGTCACCACTTCCTTTTGTAGCTTGGGTATATATTTCAATGCATACGATCATATCCCAGGAATTCTTACTTTTTTTGTTGCAAAGAAGATTATATAAGTACTATGTATGAGTTTAGTTCCAATAAAATACAAACCACTTGAAAGTATTAAGCATTATGTAACTTGTTATGTTGAAGCTATTTTTAGTCTATTTGTAAGATAATTGTTTGGTGTCAGTAGTTTTTTCATGTTCACAAATGGTCAGATAAATCTAGGGAGGTCTCTTCATGGTTATGCTGTGAAACGCTGGATGAAAGAAGAGCATGTATTCGTGTCAAATTCACTCATCGACATGTACGCTAACAATGGTGATTTGAAATAAGCAAGAAAGCTGTTTTCTAGGATAGATAAGGATATAATCACTTGGGGCACAACCATGTTGCCGTCTTCTGGTTGCCCACATGAAACCTCCATTCGAAGCTTGACAAAGTTCAGCTTGACTCTAGGATGTTTAGAGTACCGCGGTCAAATAGTCTCATTTGGTGTGCCAAGTGTCTAAAGTATCTTAAAAGCCAGAATAAGTATAAAAAAAATTAAAGAATATGTTCTAAAGCGCAAATCCAAATGCCCCCAAGTCTACTAAAAAACTTATGAGAACTTCTAAGTAATATTTTTGAAATTTTCATGAAATGAAGATGAACATAAAAAGTAACAAAACTGCAAGATTAGGCTAAAAACATAAAAAAATAATTTACCTATAAGTAATGTAGCAGCCTCCCTCACACATTTGAACCATCATAAAAAGACATTTCTCATCATCGTCGTCCAAAGTTCATAATGAAACCTCTATTCTAATCAAAACCCCTAAGTTCATGCACATAATTCAATCATCAGTAACAGGATGAAAGAAACTTCTAAGGTAACATAAATGTAATAACAGGCAAAAAACAAATTTTTATAAACGTATTAAAAATAAAGTAAAAGTATCAAATAAAGTATTGATATGATGTGAAGGGAAATGCGAGTGAAACTTGAGTTCTAACCTGATCATTCGTTCTTTTCAGCACAACTCCCACCAGGTTAAATGATCCTGTCTTGTTTCAACCCCTGCCGAAAGTCACATGTTTAAGCTCATATAAGTAAATTATGAGCGGAGTAAGCTAGTGTTAATTCAAGATGATGATTACCAACATATTGAAGATATTAAGTTTTATTGAGTTAACAAAGATATAATATGATGCTTCTTGCTAGTTGCTACTGTATTTAAATTATTATTATTTTCATTTAGGCATTTGAACGAATACTTGGTGTTCATAAAGATACATTGGAGAGTCAAATACCCAAGCCATTTTCAGACCCCTAAAGTATAGGCGCATGTTAGATTGTCGGCCCAACGATCACCTGAAAAACAGCAAAAGAATTACATGTTGAAACGGGTTGGGTCAGGGTTACCCAAAAGACTACATGCTTAAAGCTTGTCTACAAAAAATTTAGCAGTGCACCATAACTTTACCGTTTATTTAATTACGAAATCAATTGATCATATTACCTCTGTGCACAGAAACGACATTGGCTTTTTCGTTTGTAGATCGTTCTTTAATATTTGCTTCGTGATTTGTGCGTCGAACTCCGCTGCACATACACCGAAACCAAAAGACTTACATTAATATATTTGATCATGAAAACATCATATATTGTGTATGCATATTTGTTAATTACTTGTTTTATGCCACTCGTTATCTGGTACATCCATAGCTTGTGTCACAAAAACCGGGTTCTGACGATAAATAGATGACACATTCTCTACCACGATCATTGCCATCAGAATCAACACCATCGACTAAAATACCATCCCATAAGATCCCTGCAATTCATATATCATCCCATTCACCCACATGATCGATAAATTCTTGTATGTTTTAAAAGTACAGACTACAGACTTTCTATGTTAGCTATTCTTGTATGATAGTAATACTTTCAAAAAAGATTTGCACATTCTGGAAGGGTACTTTTAGAGGTTATGTACAGAGCATAGTAAATGTATGAACCATAGTAGTATCTCTATTCTCTATTATGCAATCTGCTGAAAATCATTTTACAGCCAATTGACGTGGCGACTCTAAATTAGGCGAAAAAGTCCCTGTTTGTATATCAGCGGTTTGCCCCTACTACTGAATCATCGCATTGACATGTAACAAAATAAAAAAACTAAAATAGTTACACCATATGGCCGTGTCTGGGATTGGTCACCAAATCAGCTTATTTGCTCATTTATTTAGAGCTTTGTATAATAAGAATTAAAATACAATATATGACCCACCAACATATCAACAGAACCTATGCAACCCATCAATAGCAGGCTGCAAAGCCGCAACCGGCAGCCACCCCTTCACTAACAAAGGACGACATACGCGAAACCAAAAATTCAGTCACCTTCAAAATTGCACCACATTTAAAGCTAAGGGGGTGTTTGTTTCGGCTTATATAGCCGGCTTATGGCTTATTTTGTTTTGGGCTTATGTTTCATAAGCTCACTTTATCTGGCTTATTTTCAAACTTTTCTAAAAAAACAAAAAATTTCAAAAAGAAATAGAAGCTTGCAAATTATTGGATACAAAGTTACCTCTTTGTGTTCAATTGTATGTCATAATTCAAGGTTGTTCATTTTTCCGCTAAACATCTGCACATTAATTTATTTAAGCCATGAGAAACATCAAAGCCAAAAATCTGAGTTGTAATCAATTAATTGAAAGACATGAAAAATATGAAAAGTTCTTACCTCTTTGCATTTTTTTGGCGGACCATTTCCTGCTAACCTTGATTCCTGGTATCACCATTCACCACTAACACTGTAATCATTGTTTTCTTTCTCTTTTTCGTAATAACAAATTAAAGATAACTGCTTCGTAACCCTGCCGGAATCCTTGTACACCGCCGCCGTCAACACCGCCCCTTCTGTTTCCCATTAGATCTAAGAATCTTGGCCTGCTATGGATTTGGTGTGTATGTGTGTGTGTAGTGTGTGTGTTTTTTAATATTGCAATAGGAATGTGGAAGGGTTGGATTTGGGATCAAGTACACGTACCCTATCTCCTTCCAGGTTTTGAATGACACGCGTGTAAGCACTTAGATTAAAATACTATTAACTAATTCGAATTAACAGGTTCAGGGATCGGAGCAACACCTGGGTCGGCCGGGTTTGTAATGAACGCATTAACCACTCCTCGGGGGGAATAATTTACCTCTTAATAATATAAGGATAATATTGGAGCGAAAACAAATTGGCAGTATATATAATTTATTTTTTTGTACACTAAGCTTTATTGTTTTGTAGCACTAGAGCATAGAGCCCGGTTGAAAAGGGTGATAGAGCCTGGTTTTTCATAAGGGCTTAAATGGGAGGGGACTCTATGAAAAACACATAAAGCCCAGTTTTTAAAGCAGGTTTTATGTGATTTTATTATTAAAAAATAAAGAATAGGGCCCAATTTTCATGTATAAAACATGGCTCTATTTGAAAAAAAATTAAAGAAAAACTTTTAATAATCCATCGTCACTTAAACATTCGTTTCAACTACATAGCGAAAGTCTTAAAAACTTGAAACATTGCAAATAAAACTAAACTGCCAACATCTGCTAAACCCTCTCTTTTCCTTTTGAGCTCGTAGCCTTATCTTTTTCTTGAAACTCACCTTGCACTTCGACTAGCTTTTGCTCTTGCTAATAAAGGCCTCCTAGCAATTACAACAAGACTTAATACAAATCTTCTATCATGCTATCTTTCTATCTATCAGTTGGTCGATCGAGTTTCATAAATAACTTGGCTCCTGGAAAAGTTAGTCATCTGTTTAAGTTTCTAAAACATGTTTGCCTGAAACATTACGGGTGTGTTTAGTTGGGAGGAAAACACTCTTTTTTCCACAAAATGTTTTGTGGAAAATAAGAAAAACAGAGATCGCGTTCAAATCATTGTTTTCCAACAAAATTCTCTACAAAACATAAAACATGCATTTCCCAACTTAACAAGTGAAACTATAAAACACATTTTATTTGTTTTCCTTATTTTTTTTGTAACCCCCCATGTTTTCTTGAGAATAGAAAACAGTATTACATGAACGCGTTTTTTTATGTTTTATGGAAAATAAATCTCCTCCTTTTTTTTACAAATCTGAAAACACAAAACTAAGAATTTTTTTCTCCAACTAAACGCAACCTACTCATCTTGAAAATATTAAACTAGCCTTACTAACTCAAATTAGGTCACTTAACAATATTAAATTAAAAAATACACCTGTTGCTAATGGAAATACGAAACATAAGTAGCAAAAACCACCATTTACTAATTTTATTTGTTCCCTTGTTTTGTTGCCTCACAAAACATATATTCGTATAAAACTCTATTAATGAACTAGTTCTCTTTTATTCCTTTTTACCGATGACCCACATATATATACTGTGTATAAAAACATGGTTTCTTTATTCATCTCTTTCGTACGGCTAACATGCTTTTCTTTTATTTAAACCATAACTGCAGTTATACAAAACATAAGCTTTAAAATCTTTAAACGTAATACTCATATATAAAATCTGATATACTTCTGTCGTCAAACACAACATCAACTATAAAACCTGATATACTTCTTTTTACTTCCGTCGTCAAACAGAACAGAAACTATTCAACCCAGTTTACTCGAAAACAAAACAAGTTCTCGTTGTACCTAGTTTACTCGAAAATAAAATAAGTTCCCTTTTATTCCTTTTTACCCATGACCCACATATATATACTACAATTTTGTAACATGTTAAAGATTTCCAGAAACTCGATCAATTCAAGTTAATCTATCTATCTTAGCGCAACTATATTAAACTCAGGACAACGGTTACCTTAAAACTGATTTGAAAACTATATGTCAAACTTTGAAGCGAAGAAGAACCAAATCAACAAGCTCTTCAGCTTATGACCCTCTCAAACCATTCCAATATGCAGCTACAATAATTGACATGCCAAATTAACATCCATCCAAATTATAAGCAGATCCAGATAAAAAGCCATAGGTACTTGGGTATACCTTTAGAGGCAAAGTAGCATTTGACTCATCTTGTTCTTTAGCTTTCATTCTTGCGCACCCATTAAATATAGAGGGAATGTCTTGAAGCATAAATATAGATCTTGCACATCAATGAACGAGCAAAGAATGGTCAGCCTCATCAGATACTAAGCAGCTTATTTAGTTGTATTAGTGTTAATTTGCAACAAAAAATAATCTTAACATTTTATAAGGGCTGCATATAGAGCTTTTGTTCTTTTTCATGGTAGCCCATCTTTATAGAAACACATCATACCTTTTGTCAACCTTCAAGCTAAAAATATAGATATTGTATCACTAATAGAAATGTTAAGTCGATCTGATGTACCTTTAAGTGAATAACTTAGCATATGCTCCTCAAAAACTCATTTATCATACAAAAATACATTATTCTAGTTTCTCTTTCCTTTTATCCCTTTTACAATCAACTTTTATCTCCTTAATTTAAACCAGTTATACACAAAACAGAGTCTAAATACATCATATCCATATGTAATGAGCATTGAGTATCCATGTGGATACATACTTCCTTATTATAATCTTTTCGCTTTTATAATTTACGAGTCACATCTTAATTACTAACTGGAGAAAAGTGAAAAAACCAAACTTAAAAAAAGGGGGGAGGAAGGGGGGAGAAATCTAGCTGGAAAGGGGAAAAACAAACAAATAAAGCCGGGTTTTATTTAGAAAAAACGGGGCTCTATTATCTGGTTAGATTAGACCCCGGTTTGTTCATTTCATAACATAACTTTACGCCTTTGTTTTTCACGAAAATCTTTATTTTTTTATTAATAGGGCTCTATAAGAGGAGCTACATAATTTCAATTTAAACCTTAATTTCACACGACTAACCTAATCTTAGAAAAAATACAAACTTGAACCAAATACAAAACATTTACAAATAAACTGTTGGTTTGAGGTTGTATGAACAAGGCTAGCAAGAAAATCTAAGTGTTATCGAGCTTTAACCCATCATAAACGGTGGTATTGGATCTGTTCGAAAAAGGGCCAAAACCGAGACCAATCAAAAACTTGTAATTAGTAATCATAGAAATAGGATGTTAAAGATAGAATTTGCATATATAGCCTGGGACCGTTTTGAAGATTTTCCAACTCAAGCCGTTAACTGGAGAAAAGTGAAAAAACCAAACTGAAAAAAGGGGGGGAGGAGGGGGGAGAAATCTAGCTGGAAAGGGGAAAAACAACACAAAACGCCGGGTTTATAAATTTAGAAAAACGGGCACAATTATCTGGTTAATTAGACCCCGGCTTGTTTCATTTCAGTAACAAAACTATAAACCTCAAAAATCGCCTTTAGTTTTCATGAAAATCTTTATTTTTTTATTAATAGGGCTCTATAAGAGGAGCTCTATGCCAAACTATGTAGTAGTGTGGGTCTATGTCAATTCTATTTTGCATGCAATTAAAGAGATAACTTTGTGAAACATTTTACTTTTTTCTCTATCTTTTATTGATTTTCTAAAGGATTAGAATCATCTCAAGTTCATTGAACATGAGAGGTAATGTTGTGCTTCTTGTGAGTGTACATTTGAATTAAAATAATCATTGCAAAACATTTATACTATTTTAATTTAAATGTACAATCACAAAAAGCACAACATTACATTTCATGTTCAAAATGAACTTGAGAGGATCCTAATCCTTTTCGAAATGCTTCATGGATCATATCTAAATTTTGGTTTAAACTTTTGATGCAGAAGAACAAAATAGCGAAATACACAAAATAGAGGAAGGCTAGAACCACAAACAAATTTTCACAAAAAGTTTTACAAAATAATTTGTCATGTAATTAGTGGCATTCTCAAAGTTACTATTTCATTCCATTTCTACACGTTACACCCATAATTATTCAAGTAAACAAACT
>BQNB010146861.1:0-16516 GCA_026074375.1 Tanacetum coccineum
CGTTTGTATTTGTGTTCATTTCTACCATATCTTACAGGGTGTAAATATATAAATAAAAGTACACGTCACTACAATAATTTAACTTTTAACTTTTGGCTAGGGCTTTAATTTAGTTACAACAAACGTCATAGCTAAAGGTCGCATGAGATCCATTTTGTTCACACAGTTTTTTTATCACATGTTGACCTTGGGGTCCACAAGTTTTTTTGACAACTTGTAACACCCCCAAAAATCAGATCAACGCAGCGGAATGGTAACATTGGGGTGCTACTTCAGGGCACAAAACACAAGTCACGGAAAACGACCTCAAAAGAGACGTTTTAAGATAAATTTCACATTTGATATATTAAAATCAGAGTTTACAAAGGATCCCATTTATAATGCAATATAAACATTTTGTTTAAAAACGTTATCGAATGGTACTCAAGTTATTAAGCCTTCAAAAATATATATCCGCGCGACTCGAATGCTCCCAATGCTCCACTAGCAAAATAGTAACCTGAAAATACATGCTAAAACGTCAACAATAATGTTGGTGAATTCATAGGTTTAAGTAAAAAGCAGTATTGAAATAATTTAAGAAATATTTCAGAAGAAAAGTAGCGTTACAACATTTAAAAGTGTTATTTCCGAAATCCAAGTAGAGATTTAATAAATCTAGTAATGTTCAGTAGTGGACCACAAGATCGAAGTAAATGGTGGACTAAGTACGTATTCCGAAGTCCAAAACAAGTAATAGCAGACTATGTACGTATTCCATAGTCCAAAATAGGTAAGGTAGACAAGAGAAACACATTCATCATGTCCAACACTTTGTATTATTGCACTAAGCTCATGACCCCGAAGCCTTAACTAGTTTGTGCCCCAAATGTATAGGATGCTTGCCAACAACCTAAAAGTATTCTCAATGTTAAATGCACCATGGTCAACTTGTGACCAGAAATTCCAGGTGGGGATTGTCAGTCCCGATAGATCTATCCACAACACTCGCGCTCACTACAATAGCAATTGACGGTTCATGATATAGTAGGGACTTAATTGGCAATAGTGGTAACTTAGGCAATAATATTCAGGCAGTAATCTGGATAGCATACAGTTTAAAACACTTTGAAAACACTTAGAAAAACACTTGTGTCCAATAGTAAAATAAGCAATGTAATTCACCCCTTAGAGTTTGTAAAACAATTAAGTAGTAAAAAGGGGGCTATGAACTCACAAAGTATTGAAAGGTAATTGTACTGTAGTAAAATATACAAGTTTGTAAACGAGCATGTATTCCCCTCGCGGGTTTATAAAACATTGAAAAGATTGAAATGCGAGACTATGAACTCACCTTAGGAAATGGACGGAAAATGAATATCGAATAGGTAAAACATGTCACGGACGAGTCCGAAAGCAACCTAATTAAATACAGGTCGTATAAGTACTAGGTACCAATAACATATATAATTCTATATAGCTACATCACCATCTAATTGTGTTTGTGAAATAATGTTTAAATCGCATTTGATAAATAATAATCATGTATTTTAACTCGTATAATCGCGTAACTAGTTTAATCGCCTTTGTAAAATAACATTTCTAAAGTTTAAAACAAGTATAAATATTATTTAAGTGATTCCAAAATGTTTCGTAAAAATTTATAAAAAAAACGAACCAACACTATTCATCTCAGGAAATAGTGTCTAGTTTACAAAATATACATCCGAAAATTATGAAAATTGGCAGGTTTATGTAAAATGTCGTTCCGAACAACTTTGTAGTTTTACATTTCGACTCAATCGGACCCGAAGGCCCTCGAAAATGAGCTTCAGCAGCTGCTGAAGCGTGCACAGTTTTTCAGCTTATATATATAATGTTCGATAACTTTGAAACGTCGTATCTTACTCGTTTTAACTCCGTTTTTAGTGATTCTTTCGAGTACGTCTTCGTAATTAAAAGTTTTATAATTATTTTCCAAAAATGTATCTGTTGTGAACAGTAAATTTTATAAAATTAGTTTTATAAAAGTTTAATTAACGTATAACTCGTAAACTATGTATCTTCTTCGTTATAAATCCGTTTTTCGAGTTTCTTACCTTTTTGGAATCGTCATGAGACGTAGTATTTTATAAAAATATAAAATGTATCCATGCTTTAAAAGTCGAACTCAAACAGCCCCTTTTTAATACATATGTATTTATTTATATAACTTTGTTTTTATTAGTTTTTAGTTTCGATAAAATACCACAAGTCCTTTATATCACATGTCTTATATATATTATAAGTCCTTAGTCCATATTTTGTTCAAGTGTCCATGGTATCAAGTCCTTAACAACGCTTTTAAATCATAAGTTTATTAAGTAACTTTTAGTTAACTAGTTTACCCATATACTTTTTATACATAACTAACAAGTGTACAATACTTATACTCTCTTTATAACATGATATTAGCAACCATATAACATGTGTAAAAGTATACAAAACTATGATCACAAGAAAAATCCATTTTTCAAGTTTAAAAGTATCCTAAATGGTGATGAGCCATATAAACATTATATGTACATAAAATCATGAAAGTAAAGATATTAAGAGTTTTAGATGACCTTAGGTGAATGAGTGATGAATGAAAAACAAGATCACACCCTTGTGATCAAACCCAAATTTCCAAAGAAAACCTTAACTTGCTTTTTCTTTTGCTTGATTCTTGTAAAGGAACCAAGCCTTTAAATCTTCTTGGTATGTCTTAGAAATGATGTGTGAACACTTGTAAATGAGGTAAATAAATTTGTATGGATGGTTTTATGGTTTAAGGTTGGGACGTGGCTAGGAGGGTTCCAAAAGAGAAAAATGAGTGTTGATTTTGCTTAAGGAAATGAGTTGTGATATCTCTTACTAGTATGTATGTTTTTATATACCAATTGACTAGTCAACAACACTAAATAGCAAGACCAAGACTATGAGAAAAACATGGGGAGGAATTTAAGGAGAAAACTAGTCAAATGGACATAAGTATTAATAAGCTCTAGTTGTACAAGTCCTAGTTGGTAAAGTTGTGTTATCTTGTCTCCCTAGACTCCTTATACACGAATTAGGGAGGGGGAGGGAGTACTAGTTGCATTTTTTTATCTTGCAAAAATATATGCATTACTTGAATTAATAGTTGTAGTTTAAATGAAAAAGTGTAAACTTGTAAATGTAGGTTTTAGTTAATTTATTCTATGTACAATTTGACCAAAAATGATAACATGGGTAAAGTTTGATAAAACTTTGGGCATTGGGTATAAACATGGGTATTTGTTGAAGCGTAGATAAATTTTAGTGGTTCCGAGAATGTCTAATCGTATTTAATTGCGAAACGTAACCAATTTATGTAACCGATAAAATAAATATAAAAAGTTGATTATTACTTTCGTAAAAATAATATATTGCTTGCTTGATGAAAACTTTAATTCGTTTGGTGTCCGTTTACGTTAATTGATACTTTATAGCTTACGCGATTTAACTATATAATAAGAATTAAAAGTAAACGCGTACGAGACTAAAATAAATAGTGGACTAAATAGCGTCGTAAATGACCTGAAAATACGAAATGTTACAATTAGAATGAGAAACTCCCCTGATATTTGCTCGGTAGATTCTCTAAGTTGCGTTTATGAGCGAGATTGTGTGCTGGAAAAGCGTTTGAATCCTAGTACGAACAGCACACACATAGAATTCTAGAAAATATGCATTCCACCAACTTCGTTGATATTTCTTTCATGAGGTCCTGTAAAAAATATAGGAAAAACAGGTGCATTCCTATCTTGCTATCTACGGTTAATTTAAACTAAACTAAACAAACTAATTACGGGTCAGTCTGGTGAATACAGCGTATCAGGTTAGTGAATATGCCGTATTACCATAACTGACAATAATGTTTTTAAAGTGCAATAAAATAAATACTAATAACGTCCAAACATTCAATACGTCGTATGGTATGGGGCGGATACGTCGTATTGATGTTTGGGAAGACAGACTCGATAACAAAATTAAATAATAATTCGGGTTGTCTCTCGTGAAGCACTTTTATTTATAGCGAAGTTTTTAAGTTAAAGTTTTCTTTAGCTTCTCTTTTACTCAGCTCTAATCACCATCCATCCTTCGTTCATTATCCAAAAGATTTCTTGGTAAGCTAGGCATGCCTCTTTTCTTGTGATAGTAAGATCGTCATATTCGTCTTCTTTTATATATTATACATGTACAATAGATCAAATAAATGTTTACACAGAAAAAAGTACGCGTTAGGAGAACATATTCATGAAAACTTCAAAATGTGTGCAACTTTTGAGGACAAGTAGATTCAACATGAGGGATACATTTGATGACATCAAATAACGTCACTTATAGCATCATTTATCCCATTAAAGTAAACCATTCTTATATAATTAAAAGGAGAACTTGGTGAAGATTATTCAAAAAGGTACGCAATAGCGATCATTTTCTGTAGCATAAACGTAAGAAAATAAAAAAGAAAACTGAATTCTTGACGATCCAATACCCATATCATCAAGGAAGATAACTGCGTATCTGTGCCGTCGCACTTCCACAAAAAATGACCACGACGGAAACAAGACAATAACGTCGTTAACCAAGAGAACTTATATTAGTCGTTTGCAAGATATGAAAATGAACACAAATTCTGGAAGATATTGAACGTTGTACCCTTGATGCGTTAAAAGTTATGACTAATATTTTACCAAAGTTTTAAATAATAAAACTCATACGCAGCATACACACGCGACAAACGGGCAAAAGAACCCGGTCGTACACAATGCAGTAGCTATAGGTTAATTTGAGGTCGTACCAGAGCTAATGTTTAATAGTTTCTAATTTGATTATTGTCACATTGAAAATGGTTTTTAAGATTGATTTTAAAATTTTTTAACAAAAAGTAAATGCAATAAAAGTAAATAGATAGAAAGAAATCAGGGAGAAAGGCGTGCTAACCTAACCATTTCATTACCAATGCTATGATTATATTTTTCTGTGCAATGTTCAATTACAAGTTCCATTAGTGGTTCTAAAGTTGACAGACCCGAATTTTCATTTAAGGTCTGTCATATACTTACTCTGCGATCCCACATTCCCTATGATCACACGAGCAGGGCATCCAAGCTTGCAGTGGTTAAATCCCAACTTCCCTTAAGACCAATCTATAATCTATACAGATTATTAACCCCCTCTGAAAGAGTTCCCATGCTTTTTAAGTATTTAATGTGACAAAGGCAGAAATTTGGTTAATTCCTACACTAGGGATAGATGTCAAGCTACCCTAGTACCTCACTAATCCCAAGTTTAACATGGTAAGTCTAATATCAAGATTAATAAGATCTAAGCCACCCTCTATACTACCAAAACATGGGGATCAATGAAAGGCTATAAGGATATCTAACATAACCATAATTGAACAGGAAATCATAATCATAACAATAGCAACTACATGGTTAGGCTAGCACTAGGAGTGATTAGCCGCTCATAATAATAGCAATGCAAGAATTAATAAATAAAGACATGGATTGAATCATCATAATTCTTACAAAGAATGAAATGAATGATTAAATATAATAAGTATGCAAGTGGCTTCTCCCTTGGACCTTCAGGTGAAATGCTTCGAACCTTAAGGGTTTGGTTCACCCCTTAGAACTGTGTGTGAAGTGGTAGTGGTGAGTGATGGTGAATGAGCCAGAGGAGGGCTATATTTATAGGCTTCAAAAGGTTTACAACATAATCCTTATGGGATGTTATACCGTAACCTTGCTACGTAAGCATCCAATCTTCTAGGCATAAAAGTATGTTACGGTGTAACCTTGTCGCCCATGTTACGCCGTAACGCTAAGTCAGATACATCATCCCTTATAATTTTGAATGTTGTGGCGTAATCTTGGAGACACTTTACGTCGTAAAGGGTGTGATGACTCATTTCTTCGTTAGAGTACATTACGGCGTAATCCCTCGGGGGTGTTACACCGTAAATTGCCTTGGACCCTTCACTTTAGTGCATTTCTTGTCCAAATCCCTTGTCTTTTGCTAAAATGCTCACTTGATCCTTGAAAACTAATAATAAAAAATTAAGTAACATTCTCATACATTAATAGCATATTTGTAAGCATTTTTATAGGGAATTTGATATTAAAATGTATAAATTATTTGATGTTATCGAATATCCCCCCACTTAACTTCTACTTGCCCTCAAGTGGAACCGTTTAGAATAATTCATAAAAAGATTTCCCTAATTTATTTTGGAGAAATGAATCCATAAATTACTTATGCTAGAAAACATCTGAGCCGAACACCTCACGAAAAAGGGATAAAAACACTCAACTCTCATTACTAAACTAAGTGTTCAATTTCGGGGTGATCACTCAATTGCACAGTCATAGTATGTATTCTATCATAAGCTTGAAAAGTACATAAGTCTCCACCAACTAGAATTAGGGTCTAAACAGTCTCCAAGGCAACATGGGTGATATTTGGTTTATCGGGTGATATAAAGGGTAAGGATAGACATGGGATACACTTTAAATGGTTGTTAAGATAAAAACACGAAACAAATAGTCTAAAGTAAACTAAGGTTGTCATAACTAGCTACTGTCCATCCAAGGTCCAAAAGTCTGAGTTTGAAAACCTGATCTTTAATAATGGGCTACTAGCTCCATTCTTTATACTTGTTGAGATGGCTTGGTGCAATAATGGGCTACTAGCTTTATTTTTTTTATTTTGCACCATCTTTACTTTTTTTAGCACATGGTTGGCTTTTTAGTTGCACCCTCTTTTCTTCATTTACTTCTTGATAAATATGCAAATGCTACAGGAGTTTATATCTTTAATTATTGCCCCTACAACATCCGATATTATACGCACATCCCCCCACTTGAGATGAACAACTTTGAAAGTGGTGATACAAGGGGGGTCTTTATAGATCATAACTGATTGGTATTCCACGAATGCATGCAATTCTCGTTCCCATTCCCCCGAACCATGGATTTAAATAGCTAGAGATTTCAACACAAAGAATATAAAGACTATAGGCTAGGCTAAGACAAAATGGTGTAACGAAACATATAGGGTTTGAACATGATTGGTTTGACAAGGTGATCTAGGGGTATCTTGCACTGGTAATGAGCGCAACTAGGGTTTTACACGGGGAGGTCGACAAGTCAGTGTGACAAGTCGATAAACACACAAACATATAGGCTTTTTGGGTAATTTCCTAGGATGTTACCTTTTTGAACAGTCTATTCTAACTAACCAATTAGGTCTTAACAAGATGTACATGTCAAGTTCTAAAGTCTACAATACTACTGGCACTCTTATGTATTTGGTAGATTTTATGTATAATAGATGAAAACGGAATATTAGGCTTAATCTCACCAAATTAATTACAGGATAATAATGTGCTCGGTACAGATTTATTCTAGTTTAGTAAGAAAAACATGTCAAAAATTTAAAATTGGCACCATTTTACAAAGAAAACTTGGTTTTTATAATGTCCTTATTGTACAATTAATGAAATGAAATAATGAAATAAGAGTAGAATTATAGCAAAAGACTTCTCTGAGTGTTGCTCTCTTCTCCGAGTGATAATTGCAAGAGTTGACTTCTTGCAAAGTGTCTATAGAACAACCTCGTTTCCCCTAAAATCACTAGATAACAAAGAGCATTAAACGTTCATGGATAATATACACTACAATCTAACTCACATTCGTAGGAATCACGGTTGCATTTAGCATATGCAACAAGCCTTTTGAACCACTTGGTAGCCCAAGTGGACGAGTGAAGTCTCGTGAGGGTTTTCAGGGAACACACCCACAAAGTTCATTTACTTGTACATGATTTTTTAAAAGGTTTCAAACTTAGTTTTTAGTTTTCAGAAAGGTTTGCGGCGTAACCATGGTATTGGTTACGCCGTAAACATGTGGATTTAAAAATTTTATATTTGAACTAAAAAGGTTACGGCGTAACTAATGCAGGACATTACGCCATAATGATATCTGTTATGGCGTAACCTTTGTGGTTACGCCTATACAGAACCTTCCTACCACATGAACACGAGTCAAGGAGACTTCGGATTCCATTCCTTCGTAGAGAGAACCTGTAAAATAAAGTGAGAAACCAACGAAAACTAACTAATATGTAGAAAATAAAAGATGGGTTGACTCCCGACAAGCACTTTTGTTTATTACCGAGTCTTTAAGTTAGACTCAAGACGCTCTACGTCTTTGCTTGGTTATTTCCTTCTTGGGCCATTTTTTTCATTAATCTGGCCCTCATTGTAGCAACATTATCCCTAGTTCTTGGTATCTTCTCAACTCCTAATACCTTAACCTTTGTGTAGGTCTCTTTTGGACCAATGGTGTATCGAGTGATTTTAGCTTTCTCGATTAGAATCGGGGTTGGTTCCTCATAGGTCATTCCTAACAATTTGCACCTTCTCTTGTTATAAGCTTCGTTATCCAAATCGATGAACCCGTCGTATGATCTAGGTTTCAAATAATCTACTAGCCCTTCCAAATCGTCTTCATCTTCACTAGTATTATTAAACCAATAATCGTTTAATTTGTCATGAATAACCCCTAATATTGCATTTTCTTTATCTTCTCCTCATTCATCTGGGTCTTCCAAGTTTTTATCTGAATCATCATCTTTATCTTCCAATCTTTCTTTCCAGTGATCCTTGAGAATTCTTTCCCCGGTCATCTTGCATACTTTCCCGTATCTTATTCCCATCCAATCGTTTAAACTTAGATTTTCCCATTCTAACTCTTCTCGTTTACTATCATTATTGCATTCCCAATAATTTTTTTCTATGTTAATTGGTAAATCTCCTCCATCACATATGTTGCTACTTGGATTACAAGATGCCCAATATTGACGCTCATTCTCTTTTTCTTGCAAAATTGCCCTACACCAATGTTCCCTATTTTCTTGAGGTGTCGAGTATTTTTCATTTTCCACATTAGTTATCTTGTATACTATTTCTTCGTATGATTCTTGTACGTCTATTTCATAAGAGAAAATATCTGGATCGATACAAAGTAACCGGTTAAACTCACAGGATTCAGAATCGTATAGGAATAAATCGTAATCAATTTCCTTAAGGTTGTCATCCTCTATGAATGTTTTGCTTTTTATCGAACGAACGGATTCAAAATTTGTTGTGGTAACACTACTTCTCATTTTGAATATCACTTTTTCACTTCCAACTTCTAGAGAAATGGTTTTTCTGAATATATCAACTTGTGCGTGTGCGGTGGCTAGCAAGGGTCTTCCAAGAATGATTGGCATCCTAATGTCCTCAACCATATCAAGGATAAAAAAATCAACAGGGAATATGAATTTGTCAATTTTTATTAGAAGATTTTCTACTATTCCCTTGGGCGTGCATTTGGTGTTATCAGCCATCTCAATTAACATATTAATTGGTTTGAGTTTTCCTATGCTTAAATATTTATACATAGAAAAGGGCATGATGCTGATGCTAGCTCCTAAATCTGCTAAGGCATTTTTGAAATCTAATTTCCCAATGGAACAAGGGAGAATGAAACTTCTGGGATCTTATTCCTTAGGGGGCAGATGATGTAAAGAAGAGCGGAGCACCTGGGATTCATTCTTATTTCATTATCTTCTTCAGTCCTAGGTTTGTTTTCTACCAAGTACTTTATTTGCTTTTCATAATTATCGGTTTGCCTAATTTCTTTTAACAAAGGATGATTTATTTTGATTTTCTTTAAGCTCTCCAAAGTTTGGTGCACCAATGCTTCCTTTACATGATGCTTTAATCGTTTAGGGAATGGTATCGCGGGTTCAAAAGGATCAACATAGTAGTTTACATTCTCCTTCACCTTTTTAGGTTCTTCTCTTTTCTTCTTTAGTGTGGCCTCAAGTGCTGCTACAGCTTATGCCATTCCTGAATCGTCGGTTTCTTGTTCCTCGTTATTAGAAAATCCCGAGTTAGCAGAAAAGTATTTGATTTCCTCAAGGGAATAATAGAAGGGGGTGTATAATGGCAATCTATTTTCAGAATAGACTGTCTTGCATTCTTCAAACTTTTTGTTGTTAGCTCGCCCTTCAACTTCATTAGCTAATGTTTTTACCTTTGCCTCAAGACCTTGGATAATTTTGTCGTGAGTTTCTCGGCTTGCTTCTGTACTTTGGTAAAATTTCTTTAACCATTCGACTTGCTCAGCTTGTCTCTTAGATGCTTCCTCCATGTATTTATTGATTATTTCAGTTAGGCCGGGTCTCTTTTCTCCTGATGAGGGTTGATCATATCCTCCTTTGTTAAATCTATCGTCATATCTGCTGTTTGGGAAAGGTCGACTGAATTCTCCATATTTAACTTCTTCTATTCCTTTAACTTCCTCGTTAAGAGGACAGTCTTTATCAAGGTGAGCTCCTTCGTAGGTTTGGCATCCTACTTGAATAGTGTTGGGAATTATATTGATTTGATGATACAAAACAATGAAACAATAATGAAACAAGAATGAAACAAAAGGAAAACAAAAGGATCAAAGTTGACATTATGGAATTCTAAAAAGATGTAGGAGTAAATGAAGATTCTAAAAGATTTGATCTTAGAAGATAAAGATAAATATTAGGAAGATTTACATTCCTAATTGTTAGCCTCAATTTATTGAGTCGAACAAGGAAGCTCGGTCACTCTACGATGGAGCTTCGGTCTTTAATTAGTTAATGTTGTAATAAGATAATATCGGGAATCGGGCTCGATAGATAATCTAATATTGTATATGTTTCGGGTTTAATCCCAAAGCAAAACCCGAGCCCGGGTCCTAGTTAAATATCCCGCGCGTCACATTAAATGTGTAGGGGTATATATATATTTAGATATTTTCTAAAATATCTAAATATATATAGATATTTTCTTTTTTAGAAAATATCTAATTTTTCATAATATCAAATTTCTTTTCCATCTCTTTTCTCTCAACTCTTATCTATCTCTCTTCTCTTTTTTCGATCCTCTCTCCTTCTCTTTTCTTGATTCGTGTTTCGTGTTATGAAGTGAAGTGGTAAGTCGGGAACCTTTATGTTTTGAAGTCGATCTTATAAAGAAAAAGAGTGTCATATTTTTTGTTTTTGGTCATCAAGTCAAATTCAGTGTAATTAGGGTTCTGCCACGATTACATGATATTAGCAGCTTGGAGAATCAAGATAACATGTATATGGTTTTTGATTTATAATATTAGGGTTTTTAGAAAACCCTAATTCGAAACAAGTAGGTTCGTGTGTTAAAAAGGTTTTTGGTTACAAGATTTGCTTGGTCTAGCAGATTGTGTCATTCATAAGGTTGCTTTGCTGGTCATAAAGTTATTCAACGAAACTCTAATAGGGTTTTATCTGTGATCAAGGCAATTTGCTTGGAATTAAAAAGATGGGATTTTATGCAATCGAACTATGGACAATGGATGATTTTTAGGATTAATCTTTCATTGGTGGTCGAGTCTGCTAGAACACAAGTTCTAATTGATCGAAAAAAATTTTTAAAAAAAAAAAAATGGGGGGGGGGTTTTTTTATCGTTTCTACTAGCTTTGGTGAGTCAATCTTGGATCGATGATGAACCCTAGTAGAGATGCAATGGGCACGACTTGTATGCACTGGATCGACATGTTAAGATTGTTGTAAAAGGAAGTAATGAAACGACTGAAGTAATATTACTGGTTGAATGACTCTACTTCTTTTGGACGAATAAGTCTACTGGTGATGAAACGATTATGACTGGGGTTATTCCTAAGTTTTTGAATACTATTACTTTGTTAATGAGTAACTCTACTGTTGGAGAAGGGAATAGAACTGAGGTTACTGATTCTTTTGGTGCTCGTAAACCCTAATAAACTTAGTGTTTCTCGTTGGTTTATTCTACTGCTTGGTTAAAAAGGTTAGTGCTATGCTCGTTATGGTTAAAGCTACCTAGTTACTATTTAGAATTCGAGTATGTTACTACTGCTGCAATTATTAGAACTGTTAATGAAGTAAAACAGTTTGAGGTTAGTGCTGCTCGAATATATAATAACTGTTAGCTTTATCCGATATCGGGTAAAACATAATTTTGGATCTTGGCTGGATAAAGGATCTCGGACAGAATGTATGTTTTGGTTCTCAGTTGTATATGAAGTTGTCGGACAGAACAGATTTGGAACTTGGATAACACACACATATTGATTTTGGTTTAAATGTTCTTAAACATTTAAAAGGCTTGTATTTGGATTATTTGAACTAATTGGTTACGAAGATGATTGTTTATCACTTATTTGATGATGAAGTAGAATTACTTGGGTATGTGTTCTTATCATATCTTAAAAGTTATCTGGTAAACTTTTAAAGATAACTTGTTCGTGCTTATACGGTGTTGATGAAGACTTGCAAAATCTAGCAATGTGTGATTTCTCTTATGGTGCTCAATGCGTACATTTGCTATCACTTAAAGGAGTTACGTTGTAGTGCTCAGTGACTCATTTAGATGAGGATTTTGTCAAGAGATTAAGTTCTACTTATATATCATCAGTATAAGTTTGGAGTCACGTAGATAGTACAAGACATAAGACACAAGTTTGGGTTATTCTCCTTTTACATCAAGTTTGTAATACTGAGTTTTCTCCATCAGTAATCATTATAAAAAGCCTACAGAATTTGAGATTCAAGAGATGGTTAACATATTGGTTTTAGGGGAAGCTTAATTAACAAAGTGTTTAACCATCAAGATATGTTCATACACCACTTGAGGGGAAGGTTTTCGATACTACTGCTAAGTCATTATTACTACTGCTAGTTTAAGTTTCTACTGCTTAAATTCATTTTTCTTATTGTGCGTAATGGTGGGTAATTTGAGTCACTGGAAGGCTGGATTGGTAGTGTGATATATGGTTTACAGTTGTAAAGATCCAAGTTGCATATCTTCATAAGACCCCTATTGGATTATTACAAAAGGGGGAAGAAGATGACAGAGATATGATTTGCAACTTATTAAATGTGGTAGCATGGAGATTTCAATTTAAGGGGAAGATTGTTTCATTTATGGAAGATCAAGATGTTGGTTTTATAATCATCAAATAGGGGAAGATTGTTGGAAATTATATTGATTTGATGATACAAAACAATAAAACAAGAATGAAACAAAAGGAAAACAAAAGGATCAAAGTCCATCATCAAATAGGGGAAAATTGTTGGGAATTATTGATTTGATGATATAAAAGAACTTGCTCAAAAGGATAAAGAATGAAACAAAAGGATCAAAGTCGACAATATGAAATTCTACAAAAGATGGAGGATTCTAAAAGATTTGCTTAAAAGATAAAGATCAAAGATTAGGAAAGATTTAGTTTCCTAATACAATTAAGATTCCTTTGTATGTCTTATGGACTCTCTATATAAAGAGATCCCTAGACATTGTTTTAGTGTGTGATTGTGTGTGCACTCAAAACGTATGTGTGTATCCTATAGGTGTGATGTAGACGTCTAGTGTGGTTTAGCTCTAAGATCAAAGGTTTCTTTGATCCCAGGTTACAGTAGGTAACCGTTTATACTTGATCATTAGGAATGGGATTGTATGAATGTAGAACCTGTGAAATAACATTGTTTCTTTATTTAAATTTCCGTTGGTATCAATACTTTGTTTATTTTTTATTAGAGATCTGCAGAGAGATATCTCGAGAGAGCGACCGCACACACGATATTAGGATTGAAGAATATTATTTCTTCTATGAGTTTGCATCATTAATGATTCGGATAATGGTGTAAATCCGTCTATGTCAATAATATTATAATTATTGTCTCATATAACTTATGTTATGGACTTTGATTGTTTTATTAACATATTTAATTGCACGACGAGATGATACAAAAGATTATAATGCATTCTTAATATTTAACTTCGTTCCACATGACAATTTAATCATAGGTTTAACATAGAATAGAATTAACTTAGTTTAGATAACCAAAATATTAATAAATTGAAAGATTGTTTCTCGCTCTTAGTGATCGACACCCTACTAACCACGAAACTACCACCGATCGGGTACACTGCCCGTTAAAGTGTTGTTTTTGGTTAAGTCGGCAAAATATAAATTTAAAACTTGAAATCATAAAATTAACACCACACAACAACACATCAACATCTTATGTTGATCATTTTATCACATTCACTTGAGGGAATGAAGATCTATATGCTGATCACTATATTATTAAATTCACATGAGAGAATGATGATCTTTATGTTGATCATTTCATCTTTCATCTTGCAACTTGAGGTTGCAAGCAAGTTTCTTTGAATTAACACGATAATAATTTCTATTCACCACATCCATAATCACGATATCTACATGATCATCGTTATTGAGTCACATTCAGTTGAGTGAATGGAGCAAATTTAGTAAAAAGGTTTATTGTGTTTGTTCAAACATACCCATTGCTTTGTTAAGAATAAACTTATATCAAAGCATCGTTCTTGATATATGAGCATATTTGAGGCATTAACCATCTCATCGCATGTTTTTTATCATTCAGATGCAATACTCAATATTGCAAAAATGTGCTCGCATTTACAAGAATTTTTCCTGCTTTTAATGGTCAAATCTTTCTTTTAGATTTTGACATACATTTAACCAATTTTTCACCGTCAGATATTCTCTTTTAAAATCCTCATTGAGATAATGACCAAGAATATCATTGTTTTAGTACACTCTTGCAAGGAGGACTTTCTTTTCTTTCTTTTTTTTCATTTTTGCGTTCTTTTTTTTAGTTGCAACTTGAGGTTGCTAACTATTCCCTTTTGAGGTCTTCATGATTAAGAAGAAGACGGGGGAATACCACTGTTGTGGCGCACTTTCGTAAAAATACTTTATTTTAGTTTTGATTGATTCTACCAGATTATGAGTGATAAGATTAATCTTAGCATCAAAATTTCAAAGGAGACGATCTTTTTCAGAAATGTCAAGAATAGCAAAAAACCAGATTTGAAAGTTTTAAATTTGACATTTTTAACTACATAAAAATGGCAATTGTATAATTTAGCAAAAATTGCATATATCATCATATCATGATTTTTTTTCATATATCACAAAAGTTACCTATTCAAACAAGAGAAAAAATAGAAATCGGCTCTTTTTATGAAATGCTTATTATGAAATTATCACAATTAAATAAAGTAAAAGAATAAAAAATGCATAAAAATGAAAAATTACAACAATAGAACTTGAGGTTCTATTACAAGAACATAAGATTGTGTTATTTGATTCAAATGAAAGATAGAACTTAAGGTTCTAAATATACATTTTTTTATTATAACATTAAGTTATGTTATTGATTTTGTTGATCGAATCATGTTAGAACTTGAGGTTCTAATTGTTCTATTTCTTTCTTTAACATAATCTGAGATTATGTTGTCCGATTCTCTTGAGGGAATCATGATAGTACTTGAGGTTCTTAACCTTTTTTTTAAAAGAACATTACAATCATAACACAAGGTTCTGTTATTTGGATTCTTTGTTAAGAATCAATGTAAAATATGAACTTGATGTTCAAAAAATAAAATTGTAACATAACTTGAGGTTATGTTATTGATTCTCTTGAGGGAATCATAATTGAACTTGAGGTTCACAAAAGAAAGTAATGATAACAATAACTATAAGGTCATGTTATCGTGATTCATCTAAACGTATCACAAAGAACTCGAGGTTCTTTAGAAGATATAACAATAGCTTGAGGTTATTTCATTTTGATTATGTTCATCGTAGTAGAACTTGAGGTTCTATAGTAAATAAGTGTAATCATGACATGAGGTTATGATACATTTTGATTCTTTTTTCTTTTTCTTAAAGAATCATAGTAGAACTTGAGGTTCATACTCTTTTTTTAAACATAACGTGAGGTTATGATATTGATTCTTGAAAGAATCATATTAGAACTTGAAGTTCTAATTATATATTTTTTTCCTCTTTAACATAACATGAGGTTATGTTATTTCTGTCTGATTTATGTATGTAAAATACAATCCAGAAGATAGACCTTTCATTCTTTCCATTAAGGACTTTTTTCCATTTTTAATGGATGTAATTTGGAGATACTTAATTTTATTTTGAGTCATGGTTTCAAGATGATAACCATTGCGTTTTATATCTTTAAAACTTAGTAGATTTCTCCCGGATCTACTAGAATACAACGCATCATTGATTCTTCATAGGGAATCATGATAAAACTTGAGGTTTTATCTTTTTTTCTTTATGACATAACATGCGTTGTAAATGTAAAGAACAAGAACACAAGAATAAGAGAAGAATGATGAGAATGAAAAAGTCTTATTCAGTTATATCCATCCAAGAGGTTACAAGTATCAAGTATTTATAGGGAAGATAAATACATGTAAACCCTAACGGGCCGGTTGAGATAATGGTGAATATACATAAGCTCATTAGTATTATTTTACAACATTTACACACACACACACACACACACACACACACACACACACACACACACACACAC
>BQNB010146862.1:0-16516 GCA_026074375.1 Tanacetum coccineum
TTTTGGGTGTCCTATAACTATTCTTAATACCTTAGATCCCCTAGGCAAATTTGATAGGAAGGCTGATGAGGGGTTCTTTCTTGGATACTCTATAAATAGCAAAGCTTTTAGGGTATTTAACATTAGAACTAGGAAGGTAGAGGAAAACTTGCACATAACCTTTCTTGAAAACAAACCCAATGTTGCAGGGAGTGGACCAGATTGGCTTTTTAAAATTGATTTACTAACAAACTCTATGAATTATGAGCCAGTTACTGTAGGGAATCAAACTAATAAAAATGCAGGTATCAAGGATAATGTTGATACAGTACCTACTCAACAATATATTCTACTACCATTACTTTATGATAGTCCATAGAGCTCAAAGGATGCAGTTGCTGATGATGCTGGTAAAAAGACTAATAAAGAACCAACAAATGAAGGTGAAAGAAATGGTCAAGAGAAGGATGGAGGAGCTTCAAATAAAGAAGATGACTAGAATGTGCAAGATTTTAGAGTTACATTGGATAATTTGCTTGTTCAACAGAAGAAAGGTTATGCTAACAACACTAACAGAGATAGTACTGTTAGTCCATCTGTTAGTACTGCTGAGCAAAGTTTTACTAATGCTGATGATCTTCCTACTGATCCTCTTATGCCTGATTTGGAGGATACTGGTGATCTTCTAAATACTGGTATCTTTAGTGGTGCATATGATGATGAAGATGTGGGTGCAGAGGCTGACCTTAACAACTTGGAAACCACCAACCAGAATTCACAAAGATCATCCTAAAGACCAGATCATTAGAGACATAAATTCAGCTACTCAAACAAAGAGGATGACCAAGATTTCTGAAGAACTTGCTATGGTTAGTTACATCAAAAAGCAGAGGAGAACATATTACAAAGATTATCACAACTGCTTAGTTGCCTATTTTCTCTCAAAAATAGAACCCAAGAAGGTGTCACAAGCTTTGCAAGATCCAAGCTGGATAAAGGCAATGCAAGATGAGTTGCTACAGTTTAGTTTGCAAAAGGTTTGGAGATTGGTTGATTTACCCAAAGGCAAGCATGCCATTGGAACAAAATAGGTCTATAGAAACAAGAAAGATAAGAGAGGGATCGCAGTTAGAAACAAGGCAATACTGGTTGCACAAGGTTACACCCAAGAAGAAGGAATTGATTATAATGAGGTTTTTGCTACTGTTGCCATAATAGAAGCAATTATGTTATTTTTGGCCTATGCATCATTTATAAGGTTTATTGTGTACCAGATGGATGTAAAGAGTGCCTTTTTATATGGTACTATTGAAGAGGAGGTGTATGTGTGCCAACCTCTTGGTTTTGAAGATCTACAGTTCCCTGATAAAGTTTATAAGGTAGAAAAAGCTTTATATGGTCTACATCAAGCTCCTAGAGTGGTATGAGGCCTTGTTACCTACTTATTGGAAAATGGATTAGAAGTGGGATCATTGAGAAGACTGTATTTATATCAAGTAAGACAAAGGTGATATCCTTTAGGGTATAGGTGTAATAGATGCATCATCTTTGGGTTACAAAAGAAGTCTTTTAGTGTGAGTTTGAAAGTATGATGCATATAATATGTTCCAGATGTGTTCTACGAGGGGTGAGCTCACTTTCTTCTTAGGGTTGTAGGTCATGCAAAGAGATGATGGAATCTTCATCAGCCAAGATAAGTATGTGGTTGATATATTGAATAAGTTTGAATTTGTCACAATGAAGACAGCAAGCACTCCAATTCAGACTAACAAAGCATTGCTCAAGGATGAAGAAGCTGAGGATGTGGATGTTTACTTATACAGATCCATGATTGGATCATTGATGTATTTGATAGCTTATAGGCCTGACATAATGTTTGCTGTTTGTGCTTGTGCAAGGTTCCAAGTTACTCGTAAAGTCTCACATCTTAATGCTATGAAGAGAATCTTTAGATACTTAAAAGGTCAACCTAAATTGGGCCTTTGGTATCCTATGGATTCACCATTTGTCTTAGAAGCTTTTTCTGATAGTGATTATGCTGTAGCTAGCCTTGACAGGAAATCCACAATAGAAGGTTATCACTTTCTTGGCAAAATGTTGATTTCATGGCAATGTAAAAAGCAGACTGTAGTTGCAAACTCTACTACTAAAGCAGAGTATCTTGCTGCTGCTAATTACCGTGGACATGTGTTATGGATTCAAAGTCAGATGCTTGATTATGGGTTCAACTTCATGAACACCAAAATTAACATTGATAATGAAAGCACCATTTGTATTATGAAGAATCCAGTGTTTCATTCTAAAACCAAGCACATTGAAATAAGGCACCATTTCATCAGAGATTCTTATGAGAAGAGGCTCATTCAAGTGATTAAGATACATACAGATCACAATGTTGCAGATCTTCTCACAAAGGCATTTGATGTTAGCAGGTTTACCTTTCTGATTGCTGGCATTGGATTACTTAATCTCTGAAGAAGTGTTTGTTAGACTAATAATTAATATGGTTTGTAGATAGTATTAAGATAAATTTGGAAATAAAACTGGTAGTTGTAAGGTTAATGCTGCTAGGCAGGTTTTAGTACTGCTAAGTATAATTAGTACTGCTAGTTATACTTAAGACTGCTTGTTCAAACTGTTAGTCATAATTAATAACGTTAAACAAGAAAATACTTTGGATTGTGTATTCTTGGTTTTGGACTAACATTTGTAGGCTAAGCATATTAAGTACATGGTATTGAATGATTCACCTTTGAAGTATTAATTAAGGGGAGGCTAATTATGTCAATATGCAGTCAAGAATGGATGGAAGGACATGTAACAACAAACAAAAGTGTGTGAAGAGTCAAATACCAAAAAGAGGTCAGGACACTAAGATATCTCAGTCTGGTGGTCCCCCTCAAAAGGTTGGTGATGAGGCTGTCCATAAGGAGTTGGGTGACAGAATGGAAAGGGCTGCCACTACTGCTTCTAGCTTAGAAGCAGAGCAGGACAGTGGTAACATCAATAGGACCCAATCTATGGCAACACTTAATGAGCTAAGTCCTTAAGGAACTGGTTCAGGTAGTGGTCCTAGGTGCCAAGATACCATATTGGGGGGTGTAGATGCTCAAACTAGGTTTGAGACTACATATAAATAGTCCAATGACCCACCTCTCTCAAGAGTTCACACACTTGGAAGTGGATAAGACAGCATGAAACTAATGGAATTGATAGAACATTGTATAAAAACAAAAAGAGTGAATTGGTAAGAAAAAGAAATGAGAGATATAGTGAGATGAAAAATAGAAAGAGAGTTGTGTGATATAAAAACAGAAAGAGTGAATTGGTGAGAAAAAGAAATGAGAGATATAGTGAGTTGAAAAACAGAAAGAAGCTTAAGAGAAATTAAACATATGATGAAATGCATGATTGGAACAGAATTGAGGTTGATACTTTGCCAGTCAGTAAACTTAATACGCCATATTTAAAGTTATACTGCCAATTGCTTAATCTTAATACTGCTTAGGTAAAATTAATACGGCTAGGGCGTAAAGTTAGTACAAGTTAGCTAAACACAGTACTGTTGGTTGACCGTTAGTACTGTGTTTAGGCAATAACAAATTTCATTAATTAAAGATGATTCGTTGAGATATTACCGCCAACTAATTATGCTTATAGGTTGCCTATTATTTGGATTAAATCTTGAACTTTCCTTTATATATCAAGAATTTCTTTCCAAGAATAAAATACTCAATTTTATTCAGTTGGTCCAATCAAAAACCTTAAGTACTCTCTATTATCTCAATTACCTTTACTAAACATACATACTCTCATCCACAATCATAACCCAGAACCCTAATCCCACTTTTCTAAATCGAATGGCAAATTTGGACTTTTGTGACTAACACAATATGGTCGCCTTCTTGAAGAAACCAGAGGGAAGTGAAGGATTTCATCAGATAGTATATTTTCTCAATTATACTCATATTAAGTATGCTCTTACTGAAAATCCAACCATCTATGTTTCACTCATCCATCAGTTTTGGCAAACTACTTCTACAAGCACATCTAAGAATGGAGATATGGAAATAACTGCTACCATTGATGGGAGAGTTAAGATTGTTACTGAAGCATCTATAAGGAGGCATCTCAAGCTAGAAGATTTTGATGGTATTAGTACTTTACCTAATACTAAAATTTTTGAGCAACTTGCTCTTATGGGGTATGTGTCCAATTCTGACAGATTAACTTTTCAAAAGGGACATTTTTCCCCTCAATGGAGGTTTTTGATTCATACTATCCTTCATTGTTTGAGTGCTAAGAAAACTACTTGGGATCAATTTAGTAGCAACATAGCCACTGTTATCATTTGCTTGGCCACAAATAGAACCTTTAATTCTTCAAAATTGATTTTTGATGGCATGTTGAAAAACTTGGATAATCAGTCTAAATTTTTAATGTATCCAAGATTTATACAAATCTTTTTGAACAAGCATAAAAGACAGCTTCTACCTCACAAAAGAACTTATATGGCTCCTACCCTTACTCAAAAACTTTTTGGCAATATGAGAAGGATTTCTAAGGGTTATAATAGGGTGGACATTCCATTGTTTCCAACAATGCTTGTTCAGGGCCCAATTTTTTAAGGTGAAGGATCAACAATCCTAGTTGAGTCCCATCACACACACACACACCAGTGCTCCATCCACCTCACAACCACCAACTTCACCACCATCTATGCAAACAACCCATGTTGCAGAAGAGGCTGCTACCATGCCCTATGATTCACCTCTCCCAAGAGTTCACTCACTTAGAAGTGATGAGGGCAGTATGACACTTCATGAATTGATGGTTCTTTGTACCACATTGTCTAAAAAAGTGGAGAGTTTGGAATCCGACTTGAAGCAGACCAAACTGACATATGGTGCTGCTTACACTAAGCTCATCATAAAGGTGAAGAAGTTAGAGCACAGAATTAAGTCAAGCAAAGCTAGAAGAAGGGTCAGACTTATAGTTTTAGAAGATGAAGATGATTTGGAGGATCCTTCCAAATAGGGGAGGAAGATTGCTCAGCTTGATGAAGATGAGGGAATCACTCTGGTACAGATGGGTGCACAGACTTAGGGGCATGATTTGGAACCTGATTTTGAGTGTACTACTCCTGAAGAAGTTTATACTGCTGAGCCTGATATTAGTACTGCTAATGTACCGGTTAGTACTACTGGTGCAGAAGTTAGTACTGCCAGCCCTGAAGTTAAAACTCGTAGCTTGAAAGTTTTTTAGGTGTAAACAACATAAGAAAGTGCATCAAAAGAAAAATAAAGGCAAAGCAATTATGAAAGAAGCTAACCTTTAGAAAAAACAAAGTTGTCAACTTAGACAAGCAATACTTGGGTATGAAGAAGCTTCTAGATTGCAAGAAACACTTATTGAAGAAGAAAGGAAAATGATAGCCAGAGTTCATGAAGAAGCTAACACTTTCAATGCTAAAGAATGGGATAACATACAATCTCAATTTGAAGCTGATGAAGAATTAGCACTCAGAACACGAAGTTACGCGGGAGCAAAGACAAGAGGAAAACTCTCTCTGAAGTGACGAAAGCAAGACTGCTATTAGAAAAGAGATAAATGAAAGAAAGAGATTGTTTTGCCCCAACAAAGACTGAACAAAGAAGGAACAAGCCCATGATTCAAGCTTAACAAAGGACTTACATGTGTACTTATATCAAGAATATGGGAAGTCCACTCAAACATACGATTAAAGAAACTTTCCTTTATGAGATCAAGGAGTTATTTTGAGACTACAAATGAAGAAGGTAAAAGATTTTGTTCCCATGAAGAGTGACAGATTAGTTCCTAAGATAATCAACTGGAAGTTCTAAGAGAACTAACTGCAGAAATAAAACATGAACAATGAAGGTCTAAGAGCAGAAGACTAATGAAGAACAAGTCAGCTGAAGGGAAAATGAATTATCAAGAAGAGCTATAGAATTGATGATGATAGTTTCTAGTGGAAAGAAGTCTATGTTGAAGCCTACGGGATCAAATAATCCAATCACAACTATGAGGTTTACTCGAAAGACCAAGAAAAGTATTAGAAAACATTAATCAAAGTTGGAAACCATACAGAAGTTTTCATGAGCTTTAAGATGAGATTTTAAAGAAATTATAATAGATATGACCTGAGAAGCTGGATGGAGTTTGATTTAAGAAAGATTCAGTTCAACAGATCCTACTAATGACGAAGAAAGAACATTATAGGTTGAATTGAAGAGGTTATTTGAACCTGATACTAATGATATTCTGTAGAAGCTTCAGAGATATATGCATGATCCGTTGACATGGAGGTTATATTATACATGTGGTGTTCACCATGTATCTACAGACATAGGACATGAGTCATGTTCAGCTAGTAGAAAAAATATTATCCATTTCAAAAGGATTCTAATGTTGATCCTTTTAACAATCTGTTATGTAGAACAATCTTCAAGATGGCCAATTAACTTTAGAATAAAATCTTCATACTATCAAAACAGACAGACAATAAAGTATTTGGAAGAATTCTCTCCTACTGAAATTTAATCAGAAATGATGATTTGAAGGAGTAAAATCATAAGTTTATGGGAGATGTATAGGAATTACAGGCTTTCTACAAGTTTCCTACAGTTGGTGTCAACTTAGTACTTAGCCCAAGAGAAGACTTAGTACCGACCAAGCTAAGTAGTAACTATTAGTGTTAAAGTTATGAGTCAGTACAACATTTAGTACTAATAGTTTATAGTATTGGTTATTAAAAATAGGTAGTACTGCTTAAGTGATATTCAGAGAAATATTAGGAATAAGATTATGCATGATCCATGTAACGTGTTTTGGTACAAGCCCTTAGGGTTCCTATGGTGTTATACAAGGAACTTTATGGCCTTGATCAAGAATCTAAGTTTTAAATAGTTTTTCATAGCAAATATAAAAGTTAGTATTTATAGTATCAAGGTTATTTTTGTAACTTTGATTGTGTTTGAATATATTGAAAGTTTAAGATCTTGTTTTATTGTTTCATTGTTCTTAGTATTATAAGCTAGATTCTACATAGTTTGTAGTATTTACAATCTTAGTTTCTACTATAGTTGTTTTGGATCTATCTCAACACACCCTAAGCTATAACAAGCGTAACGAAGATCAGGTATCAAGAAGGGATCAACATGTAGTTTTTTGTAAATATGTCATTCATCACCATGGCGGATGAAATCACACTTGAGTAATTAACGGAAGAACAATTTGAGTGCTTCATAGAATATTACCATGAAAATTATCCGGAAGATTTTAAAAGCGACTTAGAGAATCTTGAGGAAATATATAAAATGATGAATGGTGGAGTAGAATATCCTCCGCACAACAAAATCCACCTAGTGAAATTAAAGAGACCATAAGAGGCCTTTACCTAACTGTATTTCGTAGAACAACCTTCGTTTAGATCAAATTTTGTTGGTGAGACCCTTAGGAAAAGTGACCAGTTGCATCAAACTTTTGAGAAGAGCTCCATAGCAATAACCCATAAGTTAGATGACATGATAGAATTACCTAAGTCACAACCTAAGAGAACATATAACGAGGATTTAGAATGTGAGATAGTTATGGTTAAGATACCTAAGTGCATCGCATGGTTAATGTGTTCCCAAGTATATAGATACGTATAGAGGCTAATGGTGGACAATCCAGCCGCAACAATGCACCCCAAAAGTCTTCCATAATTAGTTATAAACAACTGCCCGGACTCACCCCTAAGAAATAGAATGAACATATAGAATCTCCCATTGAGGTAGAACCTTTAACCACAAACAACTAGAGATATATCTCTAAGTACTAATACTTCAAGACCTTTTTCTTAGTTATAAGGGGTTTCCTAGTGTTGATGAACCAGAGCCTTAACTTTTACCCAATTTTTCACCCTTAGATGTAAATCTAGGAGAGAAAAGAGGAACCGACCCACCCATCAACCTATATAGTCTGGGTAGTTTTAGGATGAAGGTAGTAAAACCCTTGACCATTCACACACCGCCTTCACCCCACGTGGCATACCTCCATCGAAATGGTGTGTATCGCTACTATCACCACCGTACTTGACCCTTAAGTTAGGGGAGACCCCCCTTTTAATGTCGACAATTAAGCTAAGAAGTCAGCGTCACTCGAACAAAAATAAGCGCTAATTGGGAGGCAAACCAATCTTTTATTCTTGCATTTTAATAGTGTCATGTGTTTTATTCTCTATTGTTTGTTCTTATATGTGATCATGCTTTGTATTGTCTTTAACCTCGTCTTAATTACAAGCAAAGGTATTTTGCATCAAATAAGTGTAGAGGAAAATATCCGGTTTATAAGAACCATTTTAGACATATAAAATAAATAGTTTAGTTTAATTCGCATCATGTGTCTTGTGTCATGTGTTTGTTTGAGTCATATGATTGAATTGTTAATTCTCAGGTTGTTATGCAGTATTTTGTATAGGAAAATAACTCATAAGAATGAGTGCAAGAAATTTTTCATCAAAAATGAAAAATAAGTTTTCACAGAGTGTGGAGATGGCGTTATGATTTACACATGACGCCATCACCACGACACTCATAACGGGGTCAGGATATTCATGACGGCGTCAAACGCCCAGTTACAGAAAAACTCGAAAATTTTAAGTATTTCTGAAAATAAAACTTGTACAACGCTTAAGAAAGTTGTAATTCTTTTATAAACCTGCAAAACCATGAGTTCTAATGTTGATCTTGGTTAACAAGCTGTTAGTAGAACAATCTTCAGAGATGGCAAATTAACTTTTAAATAAAATCTTCATACTATCAAACAGACTAAGACAGCAAAGTATTTGGAAGAATCCTCTCTACATAGAAGATTTAATTCAGAAACTTGATGATTTGAAGGTAAAATCATAGTTTTTAGTGGAGATTGTTGGAATTAAGTGGCTTCTACAAGGTTTCTACTTTTGTTGGTTTCAACACATAGTACTGGCCAGAGAAGACTTAGTACTGGACCAAAGCTAAGTAAGTACTATTAGTTGTTATTGATTAGTGATGTCAGTACAAATATGTTAGTACTGATTAGTTTATTAGTATAGTTAGTTAAAAATAGCTATAATGCATATGTGATATGCATGAAGAAATATTAGGAATAGATAAAAACATGATCATGTAACGCTTTTTGAAAGCACATTACGGTTTACCAGGTGTAATACAAAAGAACTTTATGGCATTGATCTAGATATCAAGTTTTATATAGTTTTCATAGCAAATATAGTTAGTATTTATAGTTTCAAGGTTATTTTGTAACTTTGATTGTGTTTAATATATTGAAAGTTTAAGATCTTGTTTTATTGTTTCATTGTTCTTAGTATTATAAGCTAGATTCTACATAGTTTGTAGTATTTACAATCTTAGTTTCTACTATAGTTGTTTTGGATCTATCCAACACAACTAAGCTTTAACAAGCTAAGTAAGATCTGTTCAAAAGGGATCAACATGTAGTTTTTTGTAAATATGTCATTCATCACCATGGCGGATGAAATCACACTTGAGTAATTAACGGAAGAACAATTTGAGTGCTTCATAGAATATTACCATGAAAATTATCTGGAAGATTTTAAAAGCGACTTAGAGAATCTTGAGGATATATATAAAATGATGAATGGTGGAGTAGAATATCCTCGCACACAAAATGCCTCACCTAGTGAAATTAAAGAACCATATGAGCCTTTACCTAGGATGTATTCGTATGAACAACCTTCGTGTTTAGGATCAAATTTTGTTGGTGAGACCCTTAGGAAAAGTGACCAGTTGCATCAAACTTTTGAGAAGAGCTCCATAGCAATAACCCATAAGTTAGATGACATGATAGAATTACCTAAGTCACAACCTAAGAGAACATATAACGAGGATTTAGAATGTGAGATAGTTATGGTTAAGATACCTAAGTGCATCGCATGGTTAGATGATGAGCCCATAGGTGATATAGATACGATAGAGGATAAGGTGGACAATCCGAGCCCACAATGCACCCCACAAGTCCTTCCATTAATTAAGTTATAAACACCGCCCGTGACTCACCCAGAAGAAGTAGAAGAGACTATAGGAATCCCAGTGGAGGTAGAACCTTTAGACCACATAAAACTAAAGGATATATGCTCTAATACTAATACTCATGACCTCTTTCTTAGTTATAAGGGATTTCCTAGTGTTGATGAACCAGAGCCTTAACTTTTGCCCAATTTTTTACAACCCATAGATTTAAAATCTAGGAGACAAAAAGATGGAACCCCGTACCACCCATCAACCCATATAGTCTGGGTGGTTTTAGGATGAAGGTAGTAAAACCCTTGACCATTCACACACCGCCTTCATCCCATGTGGCATACCTCCATCGAAATGGGTTGTGTGACGGTACTTACCAAACCCGCACTTATGACCTTAAGTGTAGGGGAGACCCACCTTTTACACGTTAAATAAGCATAGAGTCAGGCTCACGACTCGAACAAAAACAAGCGCTTATTGGGAGGCAACCCAATCTTTTATTTCTTGCATTTTAAGAGTGTCGTGTGTTTTATTCTCTATTGTTTGTTCTTATATGTTTGAATTATATGTGATCATGTTTTGTATTGTCTTTAACCTCGTCTTAATTACAATCAAAGGTATTTTGCATCAAATAAGTGTAGAGGAAAATATTGGGTTTATAAGAACCATTTCAGACATATAAAATAAATAGTTTAGTTTAATTCGCATCATGTGTCTTGTGTCATGTGTTTGTTTTAGTCATATGATTAAATTATTAATTCTCAGGTTGTTATGAAGCATTTTGTACAGGAAAATAACTCATAAGAATGAGTGCAGGAAATTTTTCATCAAAAACGAAAAATGAGTTTTCACAGAGTGTGGAGACGGTGTTATGATTTACACATGACGCCATCACCACGACACTCATAACGGGGTCAGGATATTCATGACGGCGTCAAACGCCCATATACAAAGAAAAACCTGAGAAAAATTTTAAGTATTTCTGAAAATAAAACTTGTACAACGCTTAAGAAAGTTGTAATTCTTTTATAAACCTGCAAAACATGTGAGTTTAACAAATTCTCTCATCCTATCTTTATTGCTTTTGTAGAGTCTAAACTTAGTTAATATAGGTTGCATACTTGTTCACCTGTGATTTTACCTTGTGTGTAGTTGTCGTTGTCTTTTGATTACAAGTTTTTATTTGATGAGAAGAATCTTGGAAAGTTCTTAGAAGTTAAATTAATGATTCTTGAGGAGGATTTAACCAGTTATCGCATGTTTCTTCTCTATTATTGAGCAAACTAGGGGAGTACTAGTTTCATTTCCTTGTTTTCTTTTCCTTGTTTTCTTTTCCCTTAATTCGTTTTTACAGGTACTTCTATAAAACATTGGGGATAATGTTCAACTTAAGTGTAGGGAGAAAAGTAAGCCTTAGAAACTATTCTTTCATTTGCCATTTGCTTTATCCTTGAAATGATGGGTAATATACTGAAACATAGCATAAAAAGGTAATTTTGACCCAAATTAAAAAAAATTATGTCACATACCGACGAAAACCGAGTATTATTAGCGTTTCATGAATATAAATGTATATGACTAGCACAAAAAACCCTCATAATTCCACCCCAAAAATGTGAGGCTCGCCTTTAGATCTTTAGGAATTTGGGTATCCATTATTGATACCCAAGATAGTTTATACCTTTAACTTTCTCGAGTTAAGGAGTGAGCAGTTATATGTATTTATTCCATCGTTACAGATGTGTACGTGTGGTCTTTGTTGACTTTTCTGGAGCATTAAGATCGGTATTAAATTATATGAGTGTACCGGTAGTATATTAAATTCTAGAACTTGTTTTTGTGATGCATCCCGAGACCGCATAGTAAGTATTAGGATTTGCTAGATAAGAGGCACTAGGATTAACCCATGTTTTAAATCTGTAATTGTTATGATGGTCACATCGATCATGTAACTACCCCACACCCTTACCATGCACTCGTCTTTAGTGCATGATACCCCTTGTACAACCCTTCGAGCCTATCTTTTTCATGGTTCTCGTAATTTTCTGGTTAAGCCAGACTATTAATGAAGAACACTGTTACCCTTAAACCAGTCGTTATACCCAAATCGCCTTAGCCCACATTGTATGTACTCATTTTTAGTACATTATTGTCTTAACCCAAGTTAATTATTTATGTACACGGTTGCTAAGTCCTTATCTTTGTAAATACAGTTTTGAGACGATTGGAATTCATGGTAGTATTAATTTCGCGGAAGAATCGGGAAGAAATGTTAAGTCAATACCCCCATATGTTTGTTAGATGATATCCATGTTATTTTGATCTTTGCTATTTTTATTTATATCCAAATAGTGTCAAGAAAAGAAAAGAAAGAGTTTGATGCAGAGTTTGTATATCTTAGTCCTTGTGTGGTCGATTCATTAGCTTAGCAACGCCTCAACGTGTATTCCTATAGATAATTAACTCACCACCACCCAAATCCACCCCCAAAGTCACCCAAATATATCAAATTTGTTTTCGTTTCCATCTACACATCACAACCCTTAAAAGACCTCTTTAATAATAAAATTCTAAGTGCTTCCACAAAAGCAGTGGAGGTTTGATCCACTATCAAGCCTATGGTAATTTATATGCTATGTCATGGTAATGAGTGTTAATTTTCCATTTCCCATATTGTTATAATTCATTATACACCCGAGAGAAAGAGAGAATCCAAACACTTATTGTGAGGTGATGGTATATAATTTTTGTGCTTTTAATTACGAGGTCTAATTGGTTGTGCCATAACTATCTTTAAAGAGTAAGTTAAATGCCCTCAATATTGCTATTGTCTAGGTAGAAAAGCTCATTTGCTTGAGGACAAGCAAATCCCAAGTGTAGTGGTATTTGATGAGGTGTCATTTTATACACTTTTTCGGGGTCATTTAACCCCTTAAATCATGCATTTATCCCTAAAATACATGCTTAATCATTTTTTTGTGTTTTTAGCACTTGGATGACATTTGGAGGATATACACATGAGTTGGACTCAATTTGGAAAGAAACGGGACAAGGTTGCAACTTTACACAAAGAGGCTCAAGAATTTCTTACAGACTGTGGAGACGGCGTCAGGACTTTAAAAAGGCGACATCACGATTTGTTGTGACGGCGTCACAAGATAAAGATAACCATTCAACTTGCGCGCGAAGTATCAGATATTGTTTTGATCATAACTCCTTCATACGAACTCGGATTTTGACGATTCAACAACCTACACGACCGGGACGAGAAGATCTACAACTTGGTGAAAAAGACGGCGTCACATATTTTTATGGCGGCGTTATAATGTGCCAAATTTAGGTTTTCCTATAAATACAAACTTATAACTTCGTTTTTTCTAAGCCCCCAACCATAAGTCCGATTCTAGGGTTTGGGTAGGTGTTTTTTCAGCAACTTAGAAGGTCTAATTCAATCTATAAACATCTTGTAATGGTTTGATTATCATTTATATCGTAATTCATGTCTTCAATTCCTTTTGTTGATTATGATTTCTCTTGTTTAAGTATACTTGGCTAACTCATCTAGTATTTATTTGGGAATACATGAAACTTGTTATTAGTTGATTAGATCATGTTGATTTCTTATTGATGATTGTGGATCCTCCATATTCACCAATTAAGGCGTGATAGATTCAATGAGTATAATTGATTATAGTTTATAATTCTTGTTTCCTATTGCTTCTTGTTGATGGATGTGCGCGTTAGGCTCTAGAAAACTAGCTATAAAATATTACATTGGCATATACGTCTAGGGAAATGTGATTGTGTAGAAAGGATTTCATCGGTAACAGTCTTCATACTACCTTACCCATCTATGGATGATCACCTTTTAAGTGTTTGAATGTGTGTAATATACTCTTAGGGGCCTTGTAATAGTCTTCATACTACCTTACTTGTGCGTTGCCTTAAGGAATATTACATAAACAGCGGGTTCGGGCAATTCGTTCATGAGTTAGGAAATACTTACACATTACATCGCAAGGGTGACAAAGCAATAGGTAGAATTGGATAGCTAGCAAGAAGTAGTGCATCCCAGGTGAATACGCTTCGTTGTATAATTGTCCTCCACGCCATTAGATTAGATTAGATTTAGAATTAGTAGTTAATTAGTTTAAAACAAACCAACCTTCAAACCCGAGATTGACTTGCTTTCATAAAATATAAAAACGCAAAATCAATCTTCCTTCAACCCTTAGACGTTAGTGAACATTCGATATGGCCTTCACAACGCTATTCCCGTAGAGAACGATAACAACCCCCGAGTCTTGCCTATACTACACTACAACGGTTAGGTACACTGCCTAGGGAGTTGTAAAACTTCTTGTGAGTTTACAACAACCACACATCAATGTAAAACTTGTATTTTATTAGAGAAATAGGGAAGAAAGTCAAATTATTACCCCCATATGTGCTTAATACGCTTCATGTTTGTTGATCCTTTCAATTCTGGTCATTAGATTAGTTAATGTCATTAAGTATCAAAAACTCAAGTGTAGGGGTGTGTTTATAAACCCCAAGTCATGTATTATTATATTTCAGCAGATGGCAGGACAAAAGTGTACGAAAAGAAACATAGAAAAAAATGCGAAAAAGAAAAAAGAAAAATAAAAAAATAGAAAAAAGGTGAAAAGAAAAAAAAGAGAAAAAGAAAAGAAAAAAAATCAAAAAAAAAGAAAGAAAAAAAATAAGAAAAAAAATATACGAGTTGCCATTTTACTTATGTTTATGTTTATATTGAAGATAATGCCAAGAAAAGAAAAAGAAAGAGTTTGATGTAGAGTTTGTACATCTTTGTCCTAGTGTGGTCGAGTCTTTTCTTAGCAACGTCTTTACGTGTATTCTTGTATTTAATTAACTCACCACCACCCCAAATCCACCTAAATATATCCCATTCGTTTCCATTTCCGTTTTCGTTTAACTTACACCCAAACATTACAGCCTTTTAAAGACCTATTTGATAGTAATTCCTAGGTGCTTACGCCGCAACGATGGAGGTTTGATCATTTATCAAGCCTATGGTAATTTATATACTATGACAAGCAATGAGTGTTAATTTTCTGTTTCTAATATTGTTATAATTCATTATACACCCGAGAGAAAGAGAGAATCCAAACACTTATGTGAGGTGCTAGTATATAATTTTCGTGCTCTTAATTATAAGGTCTAATTGGTTGTGTAATAAATACCTTTAAAGAGTAAGTTAAATGCCCTTGATATTGCTACTGTCTAGGTAGAAAAGCCCATTTGCTTGAGGACAAGCAAATCCTAAATGTAGGGGTATTTGATGAGGTGTCATTTTATTCACTTTTACGGGGTCATTTACCCCCCTAAATAATGAAATATGCTTAAAATACGTGCTTAATCGTTTCTTTTTGTATTTTTAGCACTTGTATGACATTTGGAGGAAATACACGTGACTTGGGCTCATTTTGGGAAGAAACGGACGAGATTATATCTCTACACCAAAGTCGATGAAGAAAAACCATACAAACTGTGGAGACGGCATCGCAAATTCTAGCGACGGCATGAAGATGTGCAAGCGACGACGTCAAAATATTTGAGACAGCGTCAGGACTTAACCGACTTAATGAAACCCTATAAGATTTGGCATAGCGACGACGTCACAATTATAAAGTGACACCGTCGTAATTCTTTTTCTATATGTACAAACTCAGTTTTAGGGTTTTAAAGTGTGGAACTTGTTGGATTCAAGAGTCATACTTAGTGTACGAATTTTATCAAGTTTTGGGTCAAATTTAGGGTTCTTAAACCCTCTTGTATCAACCCTAACTCCATATTTTAATCAAGTGAAGTTCTTCTATCTTTTTAATCTTTCAATATGTCTTATTGTTTGATTAATTGTTGCTCTTTGCTTTCTTATAACATGCTAGGCTAAATTAATCAGTGTTTGCTTATGATTGCATGAACTTGATTTGTAACTCCTTTTATTATTGCTTCTTGTTGATGAGTGTGCGAGTTAGGCTCTAGAAAACTAGCTTCTTAACTACTTGCGAACACGTCTAGGGAAACGTGATTGTGTAGAAAGGATACCATCGCAACAGTCTTCATACTACCTTTCCCTAATATGGTTGATCACCTTTTAAGTGTTTCAATGCGTGTAATGTACTCTTAGGGGCCTTGTAATAGTCTTCATACTACCTTACTTGTGCATTGCCTTAACGGAATATTACATAGACGGCGAGTTCGTGTAATTCGTTCATGACTCAGGAAAACCTTACACAAATCATTACAAGAGTGACAAAGCAACATAATTTGGAAAAACATAATAAGGAGTAATGCATGATTAAGTAAATACATTCGTTTACCATATAGTTTTCACTAGTAGTTTATATTTAATTAGTAGAAAAGCCAACCAACCTCTCAAACTATGATTTTTACTTGCTTTAAAAAAAACATAAAAACATAAAAAGAATCTTCTCTCAACCTCT
>BQNB010146864.1:0-12798 GCA_026074375.1 Tanacetum coccineum
GACGTCATTGGCGTCCGTGTTTAAGGATCCGGGTAATGAGGAGAAAGATGGGTTGGTGAATTTGGATACGACTGTGATGGTGCCATTGCCGTCGAGGTCGGTTGTAGGCTAGTTTTGAGAGCAGCCGGATGGCGAAGGTTGCGCAGGGTTCATTGTTAGTCCATAGTGTCGAATTAATGCTCATAAAATTGATTGGATTAATAGTGTGCATATTGTTGATTTGTGGTTCATTTTAGCTCCATATATTATGTTAAATGTGTGTCTAACTGTCTATTAGTTTATGATATCTTCAATTATAGGCTCAAATAAGCAATATATATTAAATAAGAATGGGTTAAGTTATAGATAAATGAGACTTGAGAAGTTTTTAGTAGAACAAAACAAAAACGTTTAAAGAATCACTAAAGCAAAACGTTTGATTAAACTTCTTTGCCAATTTTGGAATTATTTTATTTTTCTAATTAAACATATTTGAAAAACTAATAAAAATCAGAAGGAATCTTCCCTAATAAATAAATAATCTTTTTTTTGAAATACGAAAGTCCTCACTTTGCGTTTTCCTTTACTAGATAAAAGATTAACAGGTTTAAAGAATGATGTCTCAATGCACGTTCATTCACATATGCTAAGGACCACTTAAGGTATCAATAGCCTTGGTGTAAATGCCTTTTGTATTTGTGACTTCCCAGTTCTAATCTTGGATGTATTGGATCAATGTTTTTTTTATAGTAATTATAACTTAAGTGCTTGATATTGGAGTAAAGCATAAGCTCTTATGAGATAAATACAACGACACCAAGATCTTATGAGTTGAAGCATAATGGAAATTTTGGATTATAATCAAATTCTATTAAGAAGTACATACAATATACGTACTATTGATGGATATAAACATTGTTTTAGTTTTTGTATGCTTGAATGAACCTTGATAAAGGTTATTTGTGTATTACAAATACATCCATGCTTGGTGCCGTTAGACCCCTATTTGTTATACATATATAATCGGAAAACACACCTTAAAAGTAGAAACTATAAACACCACAACAACACCAAAGCTGCATGCAAATTCGTGTTTAATTCCCATGTTGGTGATTTAAATAGATATATTATGCTAATGGAGTAACATGTAGATATTGTTATCCAATAAACTTCAACTTTGTTTAATTCATCAGGTGCCATTTAATGGTTTCGTTTAATTTTACTGCAAGGAAGCTGCTACACGTTGTGGATGTAGCTCGCACCAGTACTGAACTAGAGCTCGCTCTCAGCGCTACGAATGCAGCTCTGACAAACATTGCTCAGTTTTTGTGTGCTCTAAGCTGAAAAATGCATGTTAGGCTTAAGGGTTGTTGTGTTACTTGTTACCGTTGATTTCTTGGGTATGAATTCATCAATTGAAGATCTGAATATGCACAGAGGCACATGGTGTTGGTGTCCAAGAGTGCAAACTGCAAAAGTTGGCATGCAAAACTGGCGCGTAATGCGCATTCAAGGAGTTAGTGGGGCGGCCGCTGAAAGACCCAACCCCTATAAACCCAGGATGCAGCCGATGTGCTCTAAAGATTCTAAATTAAAACTCCTAAACTTTGCCACAGGCTGAATAGAACGAGCAACTAGATACCTTTTAATTATACCTAAACTTGAATTGGAGTCCCGACAGAGATTATCGGAACTTTTGTTTCCAACAACCCGAGCAGAGCTACTGAAGATTTGTAGACCAAAGCGTGAAACCCTCAGGTTACCTGAGGATTCTCAATACTTGAAGATTCACAAGTGTTCTTAAATGAAGCTCAAACAAAGATATTCCTCAATTGGCAATGTGAATCTGAGGGTTCCTGCCCAGCGAGACTTTGAAACAGCGAACCAGAATCCTTTTGTATCTGCCCTGTGTCGCTTTTATATCAATCATTGAATGCAATTAGTTTTGTTACGTCAGCCTGATACAATCTGGTAAGGCGGCTTAAAACCATGATAAATTGGACCTTAGCAAGCCAATAAGGATGGCAATTGTACGGTGAAGAGAAAATCATAGAAGACGCCTGTACATTATCTGAAGGAACTTAATAGATAAGAAAATAATAAGCTTGGTTAGCTAACCTTTAAACTTGGTCGACTATCTCTGCAGGTAATCATGTTTTATTTCGTACCATCTCACATATTTTAGGTTGTGTTTGGATTTAAATCTGGTACTGATTATCTGGTAGAATCAACTTGAAAGTGGAACCAATTAATTTTAGGTGTTTGGATATATAAATTGTGTTTTTGATATCTGGTTATCGGGAGTCCAAATAACCACCCATCTCCCCTTCTGCTAAAAAACTGATTATTAATTTAAGGTTAAAATAGGTTTACTTAATTACCCTTTCTTTTAAGCTATCTAAGGATGGGCAAAAAAAAAAAAAAAAACAAAAACCGGTTTTCAAACCGTAAACCCCAGGATTAAAACACCCGAGGAAACCGAACCGGTCAAAAAACCTTTGACCGAACCGGTGTCCGGTTCCTGGTCATACCCGGCGTTTTTGAAACCGGTCGACATTTTTGGGTTTAGGCCTGTTTGACTACCGGTGTTTTGGAACCGTTTGTCGAACCGGTTTTAGGAACCGGTTTTGAACCGAAACCGATTTTTTTTTTGGATAAAAGTGGTCCCGAAATTTACTTTAATCAATTTTCTTAATCCATAAAATTTTCCTTTGGATAACTGATAGAATAGCAGATTTTTCTTATTCTATAAATAAGGATGTTATATATACATACTATTATCACAACTATCAATCCTTTCATTAAGTCGATTCTAACCCTTAAACGTGATGCGTATGAAATTAAGGGTAGCGGCTAAAAAACAAGTCAACAATTAGATGGGTATGCTAACTTAAAAATACTATGGTCAACTCTAACAACTGACATATTGTCAGCGTCCACATAATTTTCCCGTTCTTTACATGTGATGTTACCGCACATTGGATTGAACCTAGTTCTTGGCACATGATGAAGCGGGTACATTTCGTTTGACATAGTATATCTCTGAACACAACCGTAAAAACTTGAAATATTTGTTAAAAAAGTCTTTTGTCGTTTATGGTTTGAAAGATAAAAATTTTTGGTCAATTACTTTGGACAATTTCCAGCAACAACACATATCCCATGAAATAAACTAAGATTAAAATACAACCCACCAATGGGGGTAGATTTTTATCATAGTCGTTGTGTTTTTTGCACACAAGCGATCATAAACTTGGTTGCGCAAGGCTGGTTTAAAAGGACCCCATAGTTAATCAATGAAAGAGGCATTCAATTTCCAAACAAAGGTTAAAAGATGGTTTTTCAAATTGGTGAGGAGAGGGGGGGTGGGGGGGTGAAGGGAGGAGGAAAAAAGAGAGGTGCGGCTGGAGGAAAGGAAAAACCGTAACGTTATAATTAAAATTTGTGTCACGATGCAGAAAAACCCTTGTTTAATTCGCCAAATTGGGACATTGAAAACACGATGGAACTCCACTATTTGAAATGTTCGAAAGTGTTTGAAACAGCAAATAACGATGATCATTTCAAGACATTTTGTCACAAGAATGGTAGAAGGTTTAAAAAACATTTCCCTGATGAATATGGGGACTTATTGAATGTTTTAAACCCATTACTAGGCGGTGTTTCCAAAATAGCACACGGTGTTTTGGTCGGGGGTTTACTACCCAACATCGCCATTGGGTTTTGTCAACGAGATTTTTTTTTCAGTAAAGTATGTAAATATCCTGAATTAGAACATTGAGGGGGGGGTGTTTGTTCAAGTATGTGTAAACCGATGAAGAGCAAACTTAGGAAGTAGTTATGAAAACGATGCCACCAATAATTACTTGTATGCAGCCGCTTTAGAATCCATATTTTAATAGTATCTGGGGTAGACATTCGATGAAAATATAAGTAGGGACTTGGATTTGCCAAAGCTGGGTTGCAACTAGTCCCTGTAGATTATTTTCAATGAATCTTTCCAAGATGGTATAATAGTGTATTATACTAATATGGTAGTCACCCCAACTCCAATCACAACTGCTGAGTGTTTCTTTCATCCCAAAGAGTCGTGATTTTTTTCCTTTATCTCTCTTATGTTACAACGATTAACCCAACCAAACAAAAGAAGGCAGAGGGGTTGATCCTATAATGTCCTCTGAGTATGACAATATATCATAACAGTTATTTGTGAGATTGACATTTCAGCCCAAGGACTATGAATCAAATGATGATTAGGGGTTTTGGAAAACAAAGGAAAATCAGATTCCCTGTTCTAAATCCCGGCATAGGCCCTGGATATATTAGTGATCCAAGCTTCTTCGGTAGCATCTGAATCGCATTTCAACAAGTGGGTAGGATTTTTTGCAAATCCTAAGAACAAGACTAACTGCAAGTCAAAGAGATGTGTATGTGTTTAAAAAAAAAGGACCAACTTAGACGCTCATAGTGACTAACATGCACCAACCCACTTGAACTTGCTAACTGCCCTACTGGACGATGAAGAAGGTGTCTTTAATAAATCTGACGAGGTGCAAATGAATGAAGCCACTCCAACTAACCGATCAAGACATTGCGATAGATGCTAGTAGCGCCTGCTCTTTTTGAAGAACCACCCACGTGATTATAGAGTTGAGCAGCGGGGCAGAAGGATGACGAAACCCAAGATGAGCAGGAGGGTCTATGTCACACGACACGGACCATACTACATACTACAATTTTATTTTGGCATTTCGTATGTTTATTCCTATATGTTGTATTTCCTATATGTTTAAAAAAAAAACAGCAAACCGATCTTTTCATCCACGACCTTCTTTGATTTCGAATATGTGTATTTCCTATATGTTAAAAAAAAAAAAAAAAAAAAAAAAAAAAACCAAAACTGACCAAAAAAACGGTTTTACAACAGTTAAACCCCGGAACCGAACCGGTTTCCAAAAACCGGCAAACTCTGTTCCATGTGAACCCGATACAACCCTACCCAAACCGGTTCCAAACCGGTTCAGGTTCGTGCCGAACTGGTTTCGGCTTCCTGTTGACTGAAACTGGTTCCTGTTTGACTCAAACCGAACCGAACTGGTTAACTGATTTGCGCACCTCTAAAGCTATCTTACAAAATGTCTTTGCCTTTTATACATTAAAATTGTATATCTGATCATTTCATCTTTTTTGACTTATCAAAATTTGACGAACACTCGGGCAAATTATTATCCGATCATCACAACTCCATGTCGCAGAAGCACACTCAAAGCTATTTTCTAAAAACCATGTACTATATTTTCTACTGAAAGTTTGGCAAAATGTTTTACTGCATATAACCATTCACTGATTTGGATTGCACTCAAATAATAGAGCACTATTATTTTATCTAAGGGACGGTTAGATTGCTTCAAAAATAACACGTAAAATTACACTTGGCCGGACTCAATTCTTCGTATAATAAAAAAAATATACAACAAACATACAAAAAAAAACAACATGAAACTATCTACATAATGAGTACTTAATTATATAATTACTATTTAATTTATAAAAAAAAACACTTTGTAAAAAGTTTAGAAAAAACGCCCGTGCGTGCACGGGCATTATAACTAGTGATATGTGAACATATGTTTGAACTGCCGTTCAAAAATAAAAAAGAATATATCTGAACTAAATCGTATACCAAGACCACGAAATATCTTCAAGGAAGCAGCATTTGAGACATATATTGAAGCTGCAAACACATAGAATGAACATTGAGAAATATCATGCCGCGTAAACTGTTAAATAACATATATACATCTAAAATGCAACTTTATATACTACATGGTAACATCGTTCGGCAGTTTTGCAGCTGAAAAAATAGTAATAGGGGCATATACATCGAACGATTAATTAATATATGTGCATTTCCAGTGGCATTTCGTTTGTAAGAAAAAACTAATCGATGAAGCATTATTTGACTAATCGATGAAGCATTATTTCCCATGTCAATGTTTGAATACTCATATATGAATTAACATAACACAGAGCTTGCATGGAGTGTGATTTAATAGTAGTATGTGTGTAGTGTCAGTTTGAATAACACTATTAATTTAAGTCCCATGTTTGTAGGAAGACTATTGTTAATTCCCATTTGTTCGCAACAATTACAACTATTATACGGGAATCATCGTTTGAAAATACTACATTAATTCCCAACTATGCTAAATAAACCTAAATCCATTGAGAAAACCAAATATTTTTGTGTTAATTGAACATAGACAGTTTGAGAACAAAAACACAACCCGAGAACAAAAAATTTGCTATAAGTTAATGGGTCTAAATTGCCGCTACTGAGTCATAGAAAACACTACTTGCTAGATTGGATAACAATTTCAAAAAATTTGCAGCATACACATCAGGCTTTTTTTTTTTGTAAAATAGACAGATAACACTGACACATCACACATACCACCCAATTACCCTATATCATTCACTTTAACCCAATTAGGTTATTTTATTTGTATCAAGTCCCAAAAGGGTCATAAGCCAAGTAAATATGTTAAACAAAATAGACCCTTAATCCTACACACCAACATTCTATAAAAAACAATATTTACAGTTAATAACAAAAGGGGGGAATACCTTAAATTTCTGTGTTTAGCAGTGCGATCGGAATCAATACAGAAGAATTCTCATTTCTGAACGATCACCACCGAATAAGTAAACCGAAACCCTGATCATAATAAAAAACACAGCAAAAAAAATATTCATAACTGAAGAAAATTAAAATGGGGGAAGCATTTAGAGTCGGTATATATAATTGGAATGCGATCATATGCTAATTCGACAACTAAAAACTCAAAACCACTATAAATCATACAGAAAAGAGTAGCGTTGTGATACCTTATCAGTACCATCAACAACTAAGTCAAATGGGTTGTTGGGTACCTTAAAGTCTAGAACGTGGACTAATCCACCATAAGCGGTGTATAATCTGTATAAGGTATGTATAAGCCATGTATAAGCCGCCAAAAACGATGTCGTTTCACTGCTTATGTATCAGTTCCTAAATTCTTACTCTCAGTACAAAAACTTATGAATAATTCAGAAATTCAGGACCTAAAAAGAGTGTTTAAAAATGGACTGTGATCACCATAAAAGAAGGTAACCTTAAAAGTACTTACATTCTTCAATACTATAGACTTTAAGGTACCTAACGACCCATTTGACTTGGAGGGTGTGTTTTTTTACTTTTGAAATTTGAAAGCATCTGATCCTTTTTTTCATAACATTAATCTATGTGGTAGTGCATCCGTGAGCCTGGCCAATTTTGCAGGAGTGGCCTTTTGTGTCGCCCACAACTGGAAGAAGGCTCAAACATGTCTACCGCTGTCCAAAAAAAAGGGTAACGAAGCATTAACAATGACAAATAAAAAGAAGCAAAACAGTTGCTAGAGTTAACAATGACACACCGAATGAGAACCACAAACTATATTCACTGGCATTGCGAATTGGTGTATTGTACCAGCGTTGGTTACAACAACGTCTGGAAGACCATCAACGATAGCATGCCATCATACATTTGATGAATTAGACCCGCCGCAGAATGGAGTGGGGGGGGGGGGGGGGGGGGGGGGGGGTACCGTTTGCTGATTTTCGCGAGGGGTCTTTTGCGGCACTCACAACTGGAAGAAGAAGCTTCACACATGTCTGCTGTTGTACATGAACAAAAAGTGTTAAAAAAACGTTAAAAATATGCATCTAGAATGCATATGACATATTGAATATCAAGTTCAAAAAACTGCAATGACCTTCGAGACAAACAGAACCCGACTCTGCATTCCTTGCACGAAAACTACGATAGAACGACACAGGCTCAGTTCCATCAGTTTGTGTACATTTATCTAAAACACGTTTTCTATGTGTAAGTTGATTCTCGTGGAACGACTCGTGAACGCCTTGCGACACAACGGGTGACTCACATAAGCCTGCAAGAAACTTATATTTAGAAAGTTGCCGAACAAAGAACGCAAAAGATTGACAACCACACAAAAAACACGTGTTCACCTCTTGATCCAATGATTTTTGAATCCTCAATTTGTGTAACAACGCCGTCAATAGAAATGCGAGCGGTTGCAGGCGCACTTTCAGGACCTCAAGACAGCAGTAAGAAGTTGCCAATATAATCAGTCTCTACATCGCCATAAATCAAAACAACCTACAAAGATAACACAATATAGCTTGATGTCAGATTCATTGTATAAATATAAAAATGTTTGAGCCGTATTGAATCAACAAAAATCATAATAAGTAAAGGTATTAATTATTTGCCTCAGCTAATGTCAGCAACGTGAGTTGCTTTAGCTTGAAGACCTGATAAGGTGGCAATTGTGGAAGACCGCTACTGTTACCTATACACAACAATCCCGGCACGACCGATGACTTAGTCTCTTAATTTTTTGTTTAGACTTCAAGCCAGAAAACCTGACTGGAACTTTTTTGACGCATACCCAAAATTACCCGTCTAAACCAATTACCTAACCCGACTGACACACCCACTTTGCTGCCTCAAAAGTACAAAATAAAAATGGCGTTTAGTCTCCTAATTTTTTGATTAGAAATCAAGCCAGAAAACCCGACTGGAACTTTTTTGACGCATACCCAAAATTACCCGTCTAAACCAATTACCTAACCCGACCGACACACCCAGTTTGCTGCCTCAAAAGTACAAAATAAAAATGGCGTTCACTTTACGATATTATACCTGAAGCTGATCGAGCATGTCAAGAGTGGGTTCCATATCACCTCCGTTAGCTGCATAGACACCTGAAAGGTCTGCGGGTTATAGACAAAACAAATACTTTAGTAACACATTCATAAACACTGTAAGATAGTGAATTTTATTTCAACAACGCTTGAATAATACATACACTACAAACCAACCCCATAAACCCAAAATGAGCTGGGAAAATAAACCAATCCAAACACCCCTGAATAAAACAACATAACTAATAACAGGCAATCCCATAAACCCCTAAAATTAAAAAAAGCACAAAATAAGCATTTAAAAAATAAGCCAAATTATCTTTACGCAGATACATAACCAAACTACCCACATCAGCAATACACGAATAAAACACAGTATAGATTTCACATATTTTTAGTATTTAACTAATCTTTTGCATAAAGCAACAACCTTTTTTCATAAACATCAAAACTCAATCAAATTCCCATTTACCCAATTCAATTAGATCAATAAAAACCCCAATTAATTAATACACATAAATTAGGTATCAAGAAAAATGTACCTTGATTTTTATTGTAGCAATTTTTTCCTTAATCTTCATCAACTAAAAAAAAACCCAAAATCAGAGTGTCTTGATTTTCATTGCCGATTTGAGAGAGAGATGAATCAGAGTGTCTTGTGAGTGAGTGTGTGTTGTGAGTGTAAGAAATTGAAGTGGGTACCGGGTAGTGTCTAACGGGTCGGAATCGGGTCAAGGAAAAACCCGCCAACTAAAACCTCCCACTAAATGTATATATTGGATAATTTTGCATTGCGACTAATTTATCTACTCTTTAACTGGGCAAAGCTTGTTAATAGTATAATCAACAAGCAAAAGAACCCGCGCGTTGTGGCGGGGCTAATTTTTTCTCGAATAAGTTTTTTTTACGTTTCGGGGGTTTTTTTTTTGGCGATGCGTTATGGCGGGGCTAATTTTTAATATTTTCTTTTTTTTGTATGATTCGGGGAAGAATTATGACATAAAATATAGAGTATACACTACAAGAAAAAAAAGGTTTTTGAGAAGAACATTCTTGGAACATACACAAAACTGTGCCAAATATTAATATTTGTCAAAGTTTGTTATACAAGTTTTTTGGTGGGGGGGTGCCCCAAAAAAAATTACGTATTTGAAACCCCCATTTGGGCAAAAACATGAAATTCACTTTAAGTATTGGGCGGGCTTATATTTTAGAAAATGTGCCATCCACGCCCTTTCATAAAATTTATTCAAATCCCTAACATCTATAACGGAGGATAAATCACTTTTGAACCTCCGCGCCCTCTCATAAAATTTATTCAGTAGATGACCCTACACTTTTGTTATTCATTGTTAATTATTTCGTTAGATCACCCAACACTCTTCGTGAACCTCCATACAACCTCCATCGGACAACTCACAAAAGTGAATATGTTGCCACACCAGTAATTTATTATTTGTTCTTCTTGGGTTAGTTCAGCGACCCATTCAGTCTCATTAAATTTGAACATAAAATTTCCTAAGTAAAAGATGTCTTGTTGAAGACAGTTTAACACCAACTCCTTAAGAGTTCCTAAGAAGACCAGTAGATGTCTTCACTTCAGTTTATGTGGCAGTTCAAAAACTGAAGAACAAGACCAAAAGTAAGAGTTCCAGTTTAGCTTGGCTTGACAATACCAAGTTGAATGGTGTCCGAATCCCTCACAGAAGCTGAAGCAACGTTTTTCAACGGACTAGATGTGTACAAGGCGAAAAAAATATGCTTTAAGTAAAAAAAAAAAGAATAAGGCATATCTCATTGGAATGACTTCTTCCAAAGTTGGTAAAGAAGTACAAACAAGTACATCCAAATGTACCCAAAAGAGACTTTCTCCCTTACCTAGTATGGCAGCATTAAATGGGATCCCAACCACCCATCTAATGTTTGACACGTGTAAAGGAGAACCCCTTGTAAACCCTAATTCATTGAGTATAAAAGGAACGAGATATAAGAGTAAATATGCATCTCTTGCAATTAATGTAAACATAATATAAGAGCATATTTAACGACCCTCAATCAAACTAAAAAACCAATAACATTCATCTTCGTTTATGGTTATTAAAGTTTGTATTTCAACTCTATACTTTGGTTTGAGTTTAAGTTAGAGAGGTGATCACCAAATTATCATTTAACTACTTTGCTATTCCGCAAGAAAAGTATGTCATAGATTCTTTATTCATTCTAATAAGAATTTATACGTTGAAAAGTACTTAGATTGTGTTTGTTTTAACTTGATATTTACTTGTTATATTATTTGTTAAAATAATACACTTTGTTCCCATGAAATGTGATTATGCTTAACATAATAAGTTGTTAACACATTCAAGATGACCAACAAATGGTATCAGGACAGTATGATTTGTAAAAGTTTTTTCAAAAAGCTTTTATAATTGCTCAAAATATTTTTAAAAACAAGATCTATAAATGGCAGCAGAAGTACCACAAACAACTCTAGAATATAGGGGGGGGCTAGTATTACAAATGCTTGCTCCCTTAGAGGTTGAAAATTTCATAAATTGTAAGAAAACATTCTTTTGCCACATAGTTGGTATTGAACCTCAATTCAAAAAGATTCTACTTGACGGACCCTATGTTCTAAATGTCATTAGTGTACGCAAACCTGAAGCACAATGGTTAGATAAGGAAAGAAAAGCTGCTAATCTTGATCAACGACTTAAAAGTCTCATTATGTTTGTCCCACCAGATGTCCAAATGAACTTTGTCATCAATTGTGAAATTACTAAATCTACCTGGGAAGACCTAATACTATATCATGAGGGCCCCTATGTTGTGAACGAAAATAGGGTCATGGACCTCAAGTTATGCTACAACACCTTTAAACACAATTAAGGTGAAGATGTCACACAAACTTTCACCAGCTACAAAGCTTTAATGAATTAACTAGAAAAAGATGGTATTATTATTTAAGCTTGGGATCAATAATGGTTTTATCAACCACTTACCAATGAAATGGTTAAGTTTTAGCCAAAGTCTTACAAATGTTAACCATGTTAGAGACTGTGACTTGGCTTCACTGTTTGGTAAACTAAAGTATGAAGAAAACTTAATTGATAGCATTTATGAAGGTGACAAGAAGAAGTTATTGACCACTACCATACCTTTGTCCACTGCTTTCTTTTCAAACTCTATTGTCCAGTGTTACACCCCGCCAAGGTGGAAACACGAGGCGTAACTTCATGGATATCATCACAACACAATGGTGTCTGTTGATAAAATATAATGCCTAAAAACATTACTAATATTTTTCACATCTTTACGTTTTGATAATCACAAAATATAAAAACGTTCAATGTAAAATTAAACGTAAACAAGTAATTAGTAGTAAATTTTGTTGGGAAATATATTGTAAAAGACTTAATACTGGTAGTATAACAGTTAAGTCTGGTAGTATTAGTTAGTTCTGACAGTACTAATATTAAGTCTGGCAGTATTATAGTTAGTACTGGTAGAATGACAGTACTATAGTTAATACTGGTTGTGTTTAGTTAAGTCTGTTTATGTAACAAAATAGTGATAATAGTTATCTTAGAGATATCTTAGGAGATATCTTAGGAAAGGATATGCATTATCCTTTCACACGTTTTGTATTTCCTTGGTGTATAAAAGGAACCCTACGGCATAGAGTTTTATATAACAAATAGTAGCATTGAAGCTTAATAGAAATCAATAGCAAAGTTAAGTATATATTGTGTTCTTCTTAATACCTTGTGTTAAGATTCCGCATTAACACTTGATATTCATAGTCAGTGTCTCTCACATAGTTGATTTGGATTTATTCAAGTTAACTATTGTCTTACAAAGGCTATATAGATCCAAAACCAAGGACCTATAAGTGGTATCAGAGCCATTAGAGGGACTCTGAGTAAGAAGAATCACTAAAACCACAAACAAACACTTACTTTCAGATCTTTACAAATGTCTCAACCTGGTAATGATGAGTTCTCTCAACATCTTAGTGATGATGAAGCATCAAACCATGAAGATGCATCAGACACTGGTGTTGCACCT
>BQNB010146866.1:0-16515 GCA_026074375.1 Tanacetum coccineum
GACAAAGTGAGCGTACCATTTAGACTTTGAAGGATATGTTGAGAGCGTGTGTGATTGATTTTTGGTGGTAGTTAGGATACTCATCTACCCTTAACTGAGTTTTCTACAATAATAGTTATCATTCGGGTGTTTGATGTGCTCTATTTGAAGCGTTGTATGAAAGGAAGTGTAGGTCACGTGTTCTTTGGGCTGAAATTGGAGAATTTTGGTCGATTGGACTAACATTGGTATAAGAGACAACTAATAAGGTGATATTGATTAAAGAAAAGCTCAAAGAGGCTAGAGATTGCTAAAAGAGCTATGTTGGCAATAGGCGTAAACATCTAGAGTTGAAGTTGGTGATAAAGTGATGTTGGAAGTGTCATCTTGGAAAGATGTAGTGCATTTTGGAAAGAAAGACATGTTAGCACCAAGATATGTGGGACCATTTGATATCATTAAAAGGATCGGTCTTATGGCCTATTGATTAAGATTGTCTTAATAAATTAGTAGTGTATTCGATGTGTTTCAAATTTAAAGGAGTATTGGACGGATGTAAATATGTACGTGCCTTTGGAAGAAATTAAGGTACACTAAACTCTTCGTTTTGTTGAAGAACCTGTCGAGATTATCGATCGTGAGGTTGAAAGTTTGAAGCATAGTAGGATTTCGATAGTTAGAGTCTGCCGTAAATCGAAGTGAGGTTATGAGGATTTTATGAAAACTAAGTATCCACACTTACTCATTGAGCAAGTTATAGTTGGAAGTACTAATTAAAGTTGGGTACATAGGGTTACTGGTAGACCTTAGTGCACCCTTAAATGTTATTATGTAGTTTTGTTAAAGTTATATATTGAGCATGCCTAAAGTCGAGCCGATTCTTCAAAAATGTTGAGTTTTGTAACAACACATAACTTAATTTCAAGACAGTTCTTGTTTGATGAGTTGCGGGGTTGAGTTGTGGATCAAGTTGTTACACAACTTAAGGTTTTTGATGAATTTCCTCGAGGACGGGCGAGGTTCATTTAGTTTGGATGTTCTATTCGCTTATAATTGTGTGAGTAAGCAATTTTTTTAGCAATTGAATCGATTAAATTTCAGGACGAAATTTCTTTAAGTAGGGGAGACTGTGACAACCGCGATTTAGCCAGGTTAGTTTAACCGTTAGTGTTAACCTAACTAGCTTTATGTGTTTTAAGTTATGTGCTTAAGTCAATTTTGGTGTTTATGTGATATAATATGTGCGATATGACATGTGTTTGTGAGAATAGAAATTGATGATTTAGTGATTCTATTTCGTATCCGAAAATGATTTTGAGCATTTGAGCATTTGAGCGTTTGAGAATTTTGCGTAATTGAGTGTAAAATTGTTAATTTCGGGATTGAGATTAGTTAGTAAATTGAGGTTTCATAATTTATTTATGAAGTAAAGTAAATAATAATTTGGAAAAAATATTAATAGTTAGTATAAGCATTTTTGTTTGTTTTAAGTTGTGTATTTATTTAAGGTTTAAAGTAAATAAGTAAATAAATAGTTTTTTTTATGAAAAATTAATAAAATAAAATATATATATATAAAGGAGGTAACGAAATTTAAAAAAAAAATATAAAAAAATTAAAAAAAATATATTTTGGGCTAATATGGATCGGCTAAAAAAAGGGAAAGGAGAGCCCAAATTATACTAGGAAACTAAGTGTGATATTTATAAAACTAAATCAGTAATATTCCTCCTATCTTTTTTTTCTCTGTGTCGACTCAACCACAAAACCCTAACCCCCATTGAAGTTTTTCTTAAGCTCTCAAGATCAAAGTTTGATTTTCTTTTACAAATCTTAAATTAGTTTAATTCTTATTCTATTAATCACACATATGTTTTAATTATAGTTTTAATTATGTAACAAATCAAATTGATGGATTAGGGTTTATAAAACTTCTATAATTAAGATTTTATGATCATCTAAAATTGGTTTGGGGTTAATAATTAGCATATGGGTGGGTTTAATTAGGTTTAATTGTTGTAAAATCAGAATTAAAAACTGGGCATAATTTTAGGTTATATTGTGAGAGTAATAACTCGGTCATACGGATAGCTTTTATTGATTTTCTTGAGCCTAAAATTAACTACAGAGAGTCTACTTTCCAACCCAAGTGGTTTCATGAATTAAAAGTAAGTGGAAGTCAGTCAAAAAAATTTATAAGATTCGTTGTCAAAACTGAGTTTTCGAGTCAGATTTTGGGTTGTGTTTGTGAGGTCAAAAACCCAATCAAATATTTTTTTAATGGATGAAATTCACACAGTAGCATGTTCATGATGTCTAGGAACCCCCTGAATATTTGTAGATTTTTCCCAAGTGTTTAAATGTGTCTGATCAAGTCAAACTTTTAAGAGGTCCGATCAGGTCATTTTATGGGCACACTGTGATGTTGATTTTTTATAAAATAGTTATACTTATTATTATTTTTTCTAAAAACATCACAGTGGTTCATAACCTATTGAGAAGGTTGGGAATGCAATAGGAAGTACCAATTTGGTGATTTAGTATTTTATTTGTGGTCATGAAGTGACTACAAAATTCTACTCAAAAGCTGAAAATTGGAATAAAAGGATTAAGAGTATTTAGGTTATAAATAAAGTTCAGAAGTGTTGTAAAAAAAGTTTTTAAAGATGGTATAGACATAGTAGTCCATCAATTGATTGTTACATCGACTTGGGAATTTAGCCTAATCGAGTGTAACACGTGTTTTATTTGTGTTTAGTTGATTTGCAAGGATTTGTGAAGTAGTTATGCATAAGGCGAGTTTGATAGTCCTATTTTTACTCTGTTTTCTTGGGATGGAAATGATGCAAAGGTTTTTTTTAATGTTTTAATTGCTATGATTATGTGATTTAATTTACGCATGGACTTTTATGTAGCTATTATATGTTATGTGCTAAATTTTATGCGTTGTTGGAGTGGGGGTAACATTCCTACCCAGTGTTGTATGCTTTGGATCGGGGGTAACGTTTCTACCCATTTATTATGTTATTAGGATCGGGAGTAACTTTCCTACCCGTTTGTTGTGATATTGGGATCGGGGGTAACGTTCCTACCCCTGTGAAGTAACAATTTTAATGGATCGGGGGTAACGTTCCTACCCAATTGTTGATACTTATTGGATCGAGGGGCACGTTCTGTTCCCATGCTCGTTTTGCTTACATTTGCATGCTAGCTTATATGATAGTCCTGTAATTGTCCTGCCATGTTTGCATTAATCACAGTAATTGTTTATAAGCTTTGATTATTCGTGTCTTAAACCTATGACTCTCACCAACCTTTATGTTGACGTTTTAAGCATCATTTTCAGGTGAGCATAGTGAGGCTAAGAAGGTTAATTTGTGTGGCTAGAAAGACTTTAGGAAGCTTGCATTATGGAGCCTTCTTTTCTAGAGATTTTATTTTATGGTTTCCATGCTTGGGTTATTTGAATGATTATATTGTTACAGTTAGTTTAAGCTGTTTTGGATGATATGCCAGAAATGGATGGGCTTATGGTGTTTTTGCCAGCTTGTTTACAACAAGCTGGAGCTTGTAGATAAGCTCATTTGAGCAAATTAGATCCCTGTTAAGCCGGGATCAAGGTACACACTCATTTTTACTATTTAAACTTAATTTCTAGTTTTGCTTATCATTTTGCTTATTAGTGCTTATTCTCTGCTTATAATTGCTTATTCTGCCTTAGTGTTGCTTAATGAGTCTAGTTTATAGCTTAGATTAGTTTAATTTGAGTGTTTATAAAATCTGTCCATTTTAAGTCAATATAGCTTATTAAGTTTAGCTTATTATTAAGTGCTTATTTCTCCTAGTCAATGCTTATTTGTCCTTATCATGTCTAGTACTTCATCTGTTTTCAATAATCAGGGCTTAATTTGTTTTTACTTAGCTTTTAAATGAAAAATAAAAAGTTAAAGAAGTGTCTGGGTTAATGTTTTAAATGGGTCAAATAAGGTTCAAAGCTATTTTTGGTTTTCAAGTTAGTTTGCTCAAGCTCTAATTAAGTCTAGGTATTAGTTTTTATGAGACTTAAAGTAGTTTTGTTAAGTTTTTAGGTTGTTTTATTAGAAATCAGAGTCTGCTAGTCTATTGGCTTTTCAAAATTGCTTATTTGATAATTTCTTAAAAGTTCTACTTTAGGTGTGGTTTTTATGAGTTAAATGAGGTCTATTAGTATCAATGTGCATCTATTTTGTGTTTGTATCTTTTGAAATGGCATTTTAATCAAAAACAGTCAAGTGGTAGTAGTTGGTTTGTGTTTAAAAGAGTCTTAAGTTGCAGATCAATTGAGCTTATATTCTAGCTTGTTTTTTATTAATTTTGGTTGTATCTAGCTCATTATAATATGTGTTCTATCTGTTTTAAGTTTTAAGTTTGGTAAAAATGGTTTAGAGTCTTAGTTTTAAGTTTCAAATAGTCTAGTTAATAAAAAAAGCCATAAATAAGTAGTGTAGTCTGCCAATTTCATTTCCCTCTTTTCTAGCTTATTTCTTATCCATTTTGCTTATTTTCAGCTTATTTAAGTTAATAGAGTGTAGTACTAAATCTGTTTTGAGTTTTTTGTTTTTCAATTTGCTTTTTGAGCTTTATTTTAAGCTACAAATTAGCATTTTCATTCAAAATAGCCAAAAATAGTGGTTAAGTTTGTCATTTTAAGTTGTCTTTTTCTAGCTTAATATTCTAGTCAATGTTCTTAATTCTAGCTTATTTGTGTTCTTCAAGTGTGATTCTAGATCTGTTTTAAGTTTTAAGTCTTTCCTCTTAGCTTATTTAGCCTTAATTTTAGGTTAAAATCTGTCAAAAGTCATCTTTAGTCCTTTTTGAGTCAATTTGTATTATTGCCCTTTAGTTGTTTTTCAGCTTATTTGGTTGGCTTATTTCTGGTCATAAGAGCTTATTAGGTTCACATATAAGTCTGTTTTAGCTTATTTAGTTTTTTATTTTCTTTTTGAGTCACTTAAAAGCCAAACAGTTCCTAAATAAGTTAGAGTCTTTATATGCCTAAACTATCAGTTTTAGAATAGCTTTTCTAGCTTATTTTTAAGTTTTGTCAAAAAGTCCATTTATTAAAGTTTCTTAGTTCTGCTTATTTTATAGCTTTTTCAAAAAGAAAATGAAAAAAAATGTTATGCAAAAAGGTAGGTCACAGGACTCGAACCTGTGACACCCCCTTCACAACACCAACGGCTTACCAGCATGCCCTTGGGTCTTTTTCGTTATATCCTTGTTTTATTAATCTCTTATATGCTCTTTAGTTTTAGCTTAATAGCTTATTTAATTTTTAAACAGCTTATTGGCTTTAGAAATTTGAGTCATTTTTCTTTGTAAATCTCAGGAAATTGGCAAAACATACAACATCTTATTTACACATCACTTGATTATTATAAGTGATAATACATTAAAATGAACAATATATCTAAGTCACAAATCAATTAACACAAAACATTTTGTTGCACATACTATTTAACAAACAAGTTCTATATTCACCTTTAGGACTACAAATATTCAGTTACATAAAATATATAACCAACAAGTTCCATATTAAGTAACTGGATATTACACCAACTTGTGATATTACACCTAGTGGTTAGGGGTTTAGGGTTTTTGGTATAGGTTTTAGTGGTTAGGGGTTTAAAGTTTTTGGTATAGATTTTAAAGTTTATGTATATAACACTTATGATATTACACCTAGTGGTTAGGGGTTTAAGGTTTTTGGTATAGGTTTTAGTGATTAGGGTTTTAAGCTTTTTGGTATAAGGTTTAATGGTTAGGGGTTTAGGGTTTTTGGTATAGATTGTAAGTTTATGTATATATCACTTGTGATATTATACCTAGTGGTTAGAGGTTTAAGGTTTTTGGTATGGGGTTTAGTGGTTAGGGGTTTAGGTTTTGGAAAGTGGTTTAGTAGGTTAGGTGGTTTAAGGTTTTTGGTATCGATTAAAGTTTTTAAGTATATATCACTTTATGAAATATTCTAGTGTTTCGGGCGTTTAGGGATTTTAGTTATAAGGGTTACCAGGTATTACGAGATTATGTATATAATACCAAGTTCCCTATATATTAAAGCACTAGTTATAATATCCCTAGTGTAAGGATTTGCATATTTTTGAAACGTAGAGAAGTTAGGTAGCTTTTTTATGGTTTTATATGTGTTATTGCTTTTTAAAGATTAATGTAAAAAGATCACCGTGACAATAAACTAACTGTTAGGGAGGTTTAGGTTTTTGTATATAAGGTTTAGTGTTAGGGAAGGGGAATTAAGGTTAGTAATAGATAAGCGTTATCTGAATTTAAGATAGTTATAAGTGAGTTTAGGTATCGATTATAACCTGGTTAGCTTTTTAGGTATATATTAAATAAAGGGTATTAGTGGTTATTGGTATAGATTTTTTGGTATAGGTTATTAAAGTTTAATTAACATCACTTGTGATATTATACCAATTGTTAGGGGTATTAGGGTTTTGTAAAAGGATTTAAGGGTTTTTGTTATAGATTTATAAGTTGTAGAGTTAAGTACCTGTTTGTTCCCTTGTGGTTGGTACGTATTTCCACTTTTATTGTCCAAAAATCAACAAATGATCACTTTGGTCCAAGAAACATAGTTTAACTGTCCACTTTATATTCCTAATCCCTATGAATTAAGCACTAAAATAATTGGACAAAAAGTGAACCGGAAACTATTACTTGTTGGACAAAATTGTAAACGAAACTATTATCTTTTTGGACCAAAAGTGGGACGAAACTATGTGTTTTGAGACCAAAACCAACTTATTTTTTATTTTGGACCAAAAAGGAAGAAATGCACCAAACCACAGGACCAAAAAAGTAACTGTAACTCTAAGAGATTTATGTATATATCACATGTGATATGATACCTAGTAGTTAGGGTCTTAGTGTTTTTTAGTATAGGTTTAATAGTTTATGGGTTTAGGGTTTTGATATATAAATTAAAGTTTATGTATATTAAGATAATTTTGAATATTATAGCAAATAGGTAGGTGTTTATGTTGTTGGAAATAGTTTAATTGGTATATGGATTTATGGTTTTATTGATATAGATTTTAACGTATAGTATATATCACTGTGTATATAAAGCCTAGCATTATGGGTATTAGGGTTTGTGGTATAAAGGTGTAGTGGTTAGGGGATTTAAGGTTATAGTATAGGGTTTCAAGTGTTAGGGTAATGGTTCAAGATTTTTGCTATAGGTTTACCCGGATAGTGGTTTTTAGAGGATTTGGTATAGGGGTTATTTAGTGTTTAGTTGTTATAGGATTTTTGGTATAGGATTTAGTGAGTATAGAGGTTTTTTAAGGTTTATGTATTACCACTTTTGCGATTATTATAACAATTGATATAGTGAATATGATATTATACCTAGTGGTTATGGTTTAGGGTTTTTGGTATAAGGTTTAGTGGTTAGGGCTTTTAAGGTTTTTGTTATAATATCAGTGATAGATAACGTATGAAAACAGAAGAAACTGTCTGAAAACTGCAAAAAGAAAACAAAACGTGTGAAACAGACGAAATTTGACTGAAATGTGCAAAAACGGACAAAAACGTAAAAAACAAACGAAAATGTAAGAAAACAGACTGAAACATATAAAAACGAATGGAAACATCTAAAAACGACCGAAAACGGACGAAAACGTATGAAAACGGACGAAAACGTGTGAAAACTTGCGAAAATGGACAAAAACCTGCGAAAACAGACGAAAACGTGTGAAAGCGAACAGAAACGCGCGAAAGCGAGCCGAAACGCGCGAAAGCGGACCGAAAGGCGCGAAAGCTGACCGAAACGCGCGAAAGCTAGCCGAAACGCGCGAACACTGGCCGAAATGCGCGAACGCTGACCGAAACGCGCGAACGCTGGTCGTAACGCGGGAAAGCGGCATAAACGCGCAAAAGCTGGCGTAAACGTGCGAAAGCTGACACAAACGCTCGAAAGCTGACGCAAACGCGCAAAAGCAGGCAAAAACGCGCGAAAGCTAGCGAAAACGCGCGAAAGCTGGCAAAAACGCGCGAAAGCTGGCGAAAACAAGTAAATGCGGACGAAATCATAAGAAAATGTCCAAAAACGGACGAAAACGTGTGAAAACGAAAGAAACGTGCGAAAGCGGACGAAAACAAAAGAAAAAGTGCGAAACAGACGAAAACGTGCGAAAACGGACGAAAACGTGCGGAAACGTAAGAAATTGTGCGAGAACTTAAGAAAACGTGCGAGAACGTCTAAAAAGAATGAAAACGTGCGAAAACGTGCGAAAACAGAGGAAAGCACGCGAAAGCGTACGAAAACAAAGGAAAGCACGCGAAAGCGTACGAAAACGTTCGAAATCGGATGAAAACGTATGAAAACGTAGAAGAACGTAAAAAACGTAAAAAAAACGTAAAAAAACGTAAAAAACGTAAAAAAGGTAAAAACGTAAAAAAAACATACAAATGTCAAAAAGGTTAGTTAATTGCTATTTTGGCAAGATTTGCCAACTCTACAAATAATGAGGGAGTGGTTAGTGTGAGTTTTAGTAAAATTTACACTTTTGGTCCCTCCATTTTTTTAATCTAATAAAATGGATGGTCTAGATTTGTCCCTTGGTATGTAGAGAAAAACTAGTATGCAAAATAACTCACCTCATAATTGAATAGCAAACATTATTGAAATTCAATTATTTTAAGAGGCATTAAAACTATATATTAAAGAGTCATTACACTTGGTCTCACATCTTTTAAGTAACTCAACAAAGTTAATATTTTAAATTAAATGAACAGTAATATATTAGTAAATAATTAACAATAGTGTTTTGAGAGACTGATACTTTATCACATACGTGTTTTTAAAATACTCAAATAACTTATATTGATGAGACGCGTGTCTCTTTACTCAACTAAACCAATATCATCCACCTCCCTCACAAATCTATAACCCCAAATCATTCCCCTCATATACAGATCACCACCATCACAAATACATTCCGGTCATCCAAATCTTTAATTTTTCTATAATGTTTCCACCGCCCAAATAACACACATACCCAAATAACCCACACACACCGAAATAAAAAAAACAGAATCCACTTTAATAGGGTTAGATGTTGTGTAGGTGTAATTATACTGAGAGGTCGCCGGCGTGCTGACGTGTCTTTGAGTTTTCCGGCGAACTTTGCGTCGTTATCTTCACATAACCTCTTTTGAGACCTTATCAGCTTTGGAAGAAAGCTCGTTATGAAGAGGCCCTTAGGAAAAGTGACTAAGTGCACCAAAGTTTTGAGAAGAGCTCCCTAGCAATGACCCATAAGTTGGATGACATAATAGAATTACCTAAGTCACTGCTAAGAAAACAATTAAGGAGGATTTAGAATGTGAGATTGTTATGGTTGAGATACCTAGGTGTATGCCATTTTTAGGTTCTACCAATACATACGATGAGCATTAAGGTGATGTAGATAAGATGAAGGATGAGGTAGGATATCCGTGCCCACAAAGTAGCCCACTAGTCATCCCACCATTTGAGGTATACACACTGCCCGTGGCTTACCCGGAAGAAGTAGATGAGACTTTTGGAACCCTATAGAGGAAGAACATTTAGACCAAACGAAACAAGAGGATGCAAGTTTGACTAATCATAGCATTTCTCTTAGTTCTAGAGAAGTTCCTAGTTTTGATGAACCGGAGCCTCAACCACAACCCTTAACTAGTTGTGCATCCTTAGATGTAAGTCTAGGAGACGAAAGAGGCCCCAAACCACCCATCATACCACATAGTCCGGATAGGTTTCGGATGAAGTTAGTAGATAATTTGACCATTCATACACCACCTTCACCTCACGTGGCGTCTTTCCACCCTAAGGATATATCTTGCTATTATCACCCATGTGTAGATGACCCTAAGAAACATTATGGATTTAAACCAGGTTTACTAGGAACGCTAACTAAGAGCTTTTCGAATTCAGAGGTGATAGAAGATGATTTCTTATGAGAAGGACTTAGTTTACTCATGGAACCAAAAGAGTTAGAAAAGTGTAGGATTAAAGAAACACACCATTTAGAGCATATAATTCAACAACCATTTTTTCAACATAAAGCTCTTTCTTACCACAATGGTGTGTGCCGTTACTATCATCCACACTTGACCTTAAGTGTAGGGGAACCTCCCCTTTTAGCTGTTAAATAAGGGTAGAGTCAGGCTCGTGACTTGAACAAAAAAAGCGCTACTCGGGAGGCAACCCAGGCATATCTATTTACTTGCTTTATTTGCATTTTATTTTTGTTTTTAGGAGTGTCATGTATTTTTTACCTTTATTATTTGTTCTTATGTGTTTGAATTATATATGTGTCCATGCTTTGTGTCTTTAACCTCGTCTTAATTGCAATCAAAGGTATTTTGCACAAAATAAGTGTAGGGGAAAATATCCGGTTTATAAGAACCAATTTCAAACATAAAGAAAAAATAATTTTAGATTAATTCACATTTTATGTTTTTATTGTTTGTTTTGAGTCATATGTTTGTACTAACCGTTTTTGTGGCTTATGCATTAAATTTTTTTCTTCAGGAAATCATTAATAGGATATGTTGCATAAATTTTTCCAAGAAACGAAAAAAATAAAATTTCACAGTGCGTGGAGACGGCGTCATGATTTATTCCTGACGACATCACCACTGTAGCACTTAATAAATTTTTGTTTTCTTTAAAATTTTGAAAAGTTATTTTTGTTTAATTTCTAGAATTATTAATTTTCCTAACTCTTGCAGAAAGCCGCGATTACATTAGTACTAACTGTAGAAAATCACAAATCACACATAAGCTAGATATAGAAGAGATAGAAAGGAGATTGGTGGAGAGGTGTTCTTGATATGACTTTATTTCACAAAGGATGGAAAGTATTTGTTAGGAATCGAGGAAAGACTCAGTCACTACCAAAATAGTAGTCTTTAGCTCGTAGCGTAAACGTTGTGTAACAGGTAAGCTAACCGGGTCAACACATGGACTATCCATGTGTTGACCGGCCCAACACAAGTATAAATACCCTCTCCTTCCATGGAGAGGGTGTTGGTTCATTAGAATAATACAAGTTTTCTTATTTCTTTCTCTCTCTAAGTGTTCTAACCACCTACTTTCTCTCTCTAGATTTTTTCTTTCTACTTGTTTAGGTTGTGTGATTCGGTATCCTACAATTAGAATCAGTTTCCATGGGATGATTTAGTGTAGTTGTGTGCGTTTTATCTTGCAAAAAAATTCAAATTTTGGGTATTTTTAGGCATATATACATGAAAAAATCAAACCATACTTTTTTGTTGTTAAAAACCTAAAAGTTGTGCTTTTTATGTTAGATCTAGCTTAGGGATACTTTGTTTTGCAAAATGAATCAAGAAAAACCGCTAAAAATTGTGTTTTTTAGGTGATTTAAAAGTTAGGTTTCGTATTTTTTGAAGGAGGCGAAATATACAGGTTTGAAGGAGGCAAAATATACACTGTCTTCTTTGGGCGAAATATAGAGGTTTTATTTGGGCGAAATATACACAGGTTTTAGTTAGGCAAAATATACACAAGCGTTATTTAGGCGAAATATACACTGGTTTTAGTTGGGCGAAATATACACATATTGTTAGTTTGGCGAAATATACACATGTTTTAGTTGGGCAAAATGTACACAGGTTTTTTTTAGGTGAAATATACCTTCTGTTTATTCAGGCGAAATATACCTTGTGTTTATTCAGGTGAAATATACCTTGTGTTTAATCAGGCGAAATATACAAGCGAAATATAAAGGATTCTTATTTCATGGTTTTTTCTTGCATTTGTAAAATCCCGCGAAATATAAACTTATTTTCTCGGTTTAATCAAGATTTAGGTTTTAGTTAGGAGAAATATACACATGTTGTTAGTTTGGCGAAATATACACATGTTTTAGTTGGGCAAAATGTACACAGGTTTTTTTCAGGCGAAATATACCTTGTGTTTATTCAGGCGAAGTATACCTTGTGTTTATTCAGGTGAAATATACCTTGTGTTTATTCAGGCGAAATATACAAGCGAAATATAAAGGATTCTTATTTCATGATTTTTTCTTGCATTTGTAAAATCCCGCGAAATATAAACTTATTTTCTCGGTTTAATCAAGATTTGTAAAATCCCGCGAAATAGATTTCAATAGTACTTCAAGGACTTAAACTAAAAGAAGAACCAATCTTAATCACCTTCAATAACAATACAACAACACAATAACTACTAATCACTAAATGTTATATCTTTTCACACACCAATCATTTCAAGATGTTGACTTTGGCAGAAAATGTGATTGTAGCAGGGGCTGACAATCGTCCCCTTATGCTTGACATGACTCAGTATAGTTCATGGGCAAGTCGTATGCTACTTTATATCAAAGGTAAGGAAAACGGTAAGCTACTCGTTGACTCAGTCCTTAATGGACCTTTCACATACGGAACAGTTATAGTACCCGAAACTCCAACTATACCGGCAACAGTCAGAGATCGAACTTATGATGAACTCACAAATGCCATAAAATATTTTGTAAAGCGGGTGATATCAAGAAGCAACAAACTTAATTCTACAAGGCTTACCACAAGCATATTTACAATATGGATAAATCATCATGAGAGGCCAAACACATTTGGGATATGAAGGTCAAGTTACCATTGAAGGTTCAAAGATCTCGTTGCAAGAAAGAGAGTCGAAATTAAATGATGAGTTTGACACGTTTACTTCAGAGCCTAGAGAGAAAATTCACTCGTATTACTTGAGGTTTGCACAGCTAATAAATGACATGCACACGATTGGCATCACAATGAAACCAATCTAAGTTAATACTAAGTTTATTAATCATCTTCAGCCAGAATGAAGCAAGTTTGTTACGGATGCGAAGTTAGCAAAAGACTTGCATAGCACCAATTTTGACCACTTGTACGATTATTTGAGACAACACGAAGCTCATGTAAATGAAGTGCGTCTAATGAAGGGACGATTTCTGAATCCTCTTACTTTGGTGGCTAACACATACAACTCTTCTCCATCTTATTCCAATCAGACTCAGTATCATCAACAACTCTCACCTTTTGCTCAACAATACTACTCACCTCCTACCCAATAATAATTGAATGGTGTACCCATGGTTCAGCAACGATCTTACCAAACACCGGTTGCTAATCATTCATAAGTGGTTCATCATCAATCCTACCAAGCACCTGTTATTCATCAACCACCACCAGCATCATCTCCATTAATGGATTCAAAACTTATTATCCCTTCATTTCTCCCTATTGATGATCCAATTTCCAATCTCAACAAGGAAATAGTTTTCATTAGCATAATATTTACTTCTCGATATCCACCAACACCCTAAGAACCTCGTCTAACCTAAGGAATCAGGTAACTATCCAAGTTGGAAGAGTTATGGTGCAGACAGTCCAGGAGTGACAGACTTAGGGGTATGCAGGCAGTGAATCTAGGAGTAATGCTATAATAACAGGGGTTAACATAAATGGGGGAACTAACATAACAGATCAGGCAAAGGCTATTTGTTGCTATAACTGTCAAGAGGGAGGCCACGTGGCAAGACAGTGTACCAAACCTAAAAGGCCTAGGAATTCAACATGGTTTAAAGAAAAGATGATGCTTGCTGAAGCTTTTGAATTAGGGGTTGTCTTGGATGAGGAACAAATGGAATTCTTAGCAGATAATGGGGATATAGTTACTATAAGCCAAGCGTCTCAGGAAATTCCTACTCCAGCAGGTTTTAAACTGACGACCTTGATGCATTTGATTCTGACTGTGATGAGGCTCTATCTGCAAGTGATGTTCTTATGGCTAAGCTTTCCTCATAGGAATCATAAGTTCTCTCAAAGGTACCAACTCATGACAATTATCTAGATAATCATGTGATTGATCAAAATGTGCAAGAGACGCAATATTCTAAACAACCACTTTTTAATAATGACACGGATATTGACATAACAAGTGATAGTAATATGATTTTATATGAACAATATCTAAAAGAAACTGAAAATACAGTTGTTCAAGATACTTCTTCTTCTGCACAACAAGATCCAATGATAATGTTTGTGATTGAAGAGATGACTAATCAAGTGGCTAAATGTAATGAGGTGGATAATGAAAATAAAATCATAAATGAGTCATTAACTGCTGAGCTTGAAAGATATAAAGAACAAATCAAAAGAAATTTGATTTAAATGATAGAGAAAAGTATATTGATAGTCAATTGCGAAAGGTAATCGTTGACAAAAATGCAAAGGTTGCGAAGTTTGAATACCAAATTCACTCTTTAAAACTACAACTCAATGCAACCGTTAAAAGTCATAAGACTTTGTCAACAACGGTTGATGTTTTGAAAATGGAATCTAAGGAAAAAGAGGATAAATATCTTGAAGAGATCATTAAATTAGAAAATAAAAAGACGGCTTTAGATAGCGTGGTTTACAAAATGGGTCAATCAACGCAAACGATGCATATGTTAACAAAACCTCAAGTCTTTTACGATGAATGTCACAAAACAACAGTTGGTTATCAAAATCCTTTATATCTGACTCAAGCTCAAAGAAAAGTACATACATTGTACTGTGGTCATGCAATTGTTAAGCAACATGATGCATTGTTTGTCATTGATACTAAGGAAACATTAGAATTGACTGAAGAGAGTAGATTAAAGATGCATGCTAAACAAAATGATCCAATTGAAAAAGAAAAGAAAGTTAATATTTCACCCATTGATTATGTTGCATTGAATAAACTGTCTAAGCATTTTGTTAAGCATTTTGTGCCTCAAAAACAACTTTATGCAAAACAGGCATTTTGGTTACCTATTTCAAAACTCGTTCCTGAAATACCACCAGTTCACCCTGAACCAGTTCTAAAGGAAATTCCCCATGAACTTCCTCCAATAAATTTGGTTTAGGATAGTTTTAATAAAATGAGAAATCATGTAACTGGTTTTGACAAAGTGGTAACTGTCTGTACCAAGGTAACTGGTCAAAATGAGGGATCTTGGGGGTTTGAACATATTCGATTAGCTTTTGAAAAAGATGTCAAACCTTTTGTTCACACTTTAAAAGAACACTTTCAAATGTTTGATAAAGGTCTTACAAAGGAAATAACTGACATGAAAGAAGCCTTCAATCAAATGGAAACCAAGGTTGCCAAATGTTTTGTAGAAAGAAAGAATTTTAAGATTAAAGAGAAAGAACTCTTACTTGAAAATGATCGACTCTTAGAGCTAATCATTTCTCAAGATCTTGTGCATACTGCGGTGAATTCTTTAGCTGAAATTATTTATTATCAGAGTATGGAAAAGAGTTTTCTTGAAGAATATAGTGAGTGTGTACAACTTAAGGTTGAGCTTTCGAAAAAGAATGAAATGTTTGAAAAGGCTGTTTATGATGAACTTTCAAAACGATGTGCTAGAAACGAAAAGCGATGTATTTATCTTGAAATCAAAATAAAACAATACAAAGAAAGTTTTCAATAACCAACCTAAAAACAATCAGGTTGCTCCTGAGTTTCCTGCATTTTTTTGAAATAAATGATTTGAAAGCTCAAATTCAAGCAAAAAATAACTCAATCAGCAAATTGAAAGACCACATTGCTACTTTAAAAGGCAAAGGTGTGTCTGAGTGTAACACCCCTAAAAACGTGTCGCAGCGGAGGTATGTCTGGGGGCGTTACTTCATAATACACATCGCTAGATACAAGAGAACGACCTCTAAATGTGTCGTTTGAAAAGTAATCTTGTTAATTTCCTTGAAATTGATATAACATTTGTCCCATAATTGCATCACAATGTAAAGCTTGAAAGTGATACAACGAGATTTGATCATTTGTATATAAGTAGAAATCCATGAATGAAATTTTATCATTTTAGACTCCAATGCACATCAGATAATGCAAGCATCTAATTCACATGAGAAAAACATGCTTAAAACGGTCAACATAAAGTTGGTGAGTTCATAGGTTTGTTTAAGTATGAATGTAAATTCCAATGAATGTATTTGCCCATTGTGTCATCACAGTACCATGTAAAACATTTAGTGAATACTGTCTCCCTACAGTATCATAAAATGATTGTATGACCATTTCAACCCTTTTAATAGTCCTCAAAGTTGTATATATAAATGTTGACATCAAAGTTTTCTAAAGTATGCCTGACTATTTCAATCCTTAAATAGTCACAAAATGTATAAATATATGTTTAAATCCATGATTTGCAAAGTATGCATGACAATTGTATCCAATACAATAGTCATCATTTGTGATTATGATTACACACCTAAGTTCATGAAACTGTGACGTAGACCTGTTTGTATGCCCCTTTATTCAAGGCACAGTAATAATGTACCCATCGTAGGTTGTCCCCTCTAAGAACACCCGAGTAGTAATAAAAATATTCATGTGTATGTGATTGTTGGCCCCGTAGGCACCAATCCAATCATGATCCGACATGGTATAACGTTCGTTCCCGGTGATAGCTAGTCACCCGA
>BQNB010146867.1:0-14011 GCA_026074375.1 Tanacetum coccineum
TTTTAGTTTAGATAGTTATTGCTTGTTCATATTGTGATTTGATTAAACATATAACTCGGATCTATAGATTTTTGAAAGTAAACATTTAAAAAGTAAAACAAACGTGTAAACTATTCAACCCCCCCTTCTAGTTTCCATAAATGACTCCTACAACATCTAGTTCAGGACTCGTACCAAACCTTGTTCCTCAACAACCTTTTAATCCAACAACAAGAAATGATTTAGATCGCTTATTCCAACCCTTGTTCGATGAATACTTCAACCCTCCATCGAGTATTGTTTCTCCAGTTCTAGTAACTGCTGCACCAAGAGCTGTTGATATAGCCAGTTTACCTTCATCAACATCCATTAATCTAGATGCACCTTCATCAAGTACTTCATCAACAAATCAACAACAACAACAACCCTCAATCATCTCACAAGGTGTTGAAGAACCTATACCAAATTGTAGGATCCTGATTATCACTTTCACTTCATATAACAAACGAATCTAGATCAAGAAAAGAGAGAGTGGGAAGATTTCTAGAGAGAGGTTAGAGAGAAAAGAGAAAAGAGAAAAATGAAATATTATAAATGAAATCCACTTCTTTCCTAGGTGGAAAAGTTAATTATATACGTCGACACATAAAGTGACGTGCGGGATATTTGACTAGGACCCAGGCTCGGGACTTGCTTGAGATTAAACCCGAAACATATACAATATTAGATTAACTATCAAGCCCGATTCCTGATCCTTTCCTATTACAACGTTAACTAATTGATTGACCGAGACTAACATACATAATGGACGAACTTCATGTTCGACTCAATATTTTAAGGCTAACAATCTCCCCCGAAGTGAGTTCATTGATGACACTCCTTCATGAAACAATGAAATTAGCTTTTGTCGTTTTAAGGCTCACGATGTTCAGGCCTTTCTCTTTGTTCTTTTTATAAGGCTTGTTCCTTCATGCTTTGGCGATCTTACTTTTAGCCTTTGACATTATCTATTAACGTCTAGCCATCTTGAGTCTGTTGACCAACATTCTCATCACTATGCCTCATCTTGGAAAGCTTCAAATCATAGTAGCGGAAGTCTTGGTCTTTAAATCTTGAGCTTTCATCATGATAGAATTGCTTTGTAAATGAGCAAGAACATGTGGTAATGAATCGACTTTGGTTGATTGGGATAACCCGTCAACCGTAAACCGTTTTAACCTGCAAGTTTAACGTTATTGATAATCGAGAAAATTGATTTGAAAATCAATCGACATATTACTTGTAAAAGCGTTTTTGTAACACATCGGAGTTTTAAGCTTATCAAAATTCATCAACCGTCAATTCATTTACTGGACCAAATCGATATCCAGTTGTCACAAGTTTGATTCATATAGAATCTCTATCGCAAGTCAACCTACTCAAGAGCTTGTTTTGATGCTGACTCAAAGCAGGATTTCCATCTCATTGTGATACTTATAGTATCACTCGGATGTTCTGGAAAATATCACAAGGATATTACGTAGGACTCTTGTTAACAACTTGTGAACTTGATGATGTTCAACAAGTGTTTGAAAGGGAATTTATCCCTAAACGAGATTTAGATTGATCTCTCTGGCTCTAGACTCGATTAGTGCGTTTATGGTTTAGTACTCGAGGCTGGAGGCAGATGCCACCTATTCAATATCAACAATCTCTGAGAGAATGTTCATAGACACGTGTGTATCTCGTGAACAAATGTGAACAAGTTTATGTTAAAGAAACCCGAATGGCTAGGAAGGATTGTGCATTGCATCACTGGTCCAATGATGTCGTTTTCAATACCTGTAATCATCTTGTGATTCTGATAAGATTATGTATTGACTCACTCATGTTTCTGCCTTAATTGTGAAGAGGGCTCCTTGTTAGACCATTATCCATACATTTCTTTTCAATCTTCAACGCCTTCAATGCTTAACCAGGAACGTCATTATTAACACCTGCTGTGATTGTTAAACGTGTCAACTCAAACCTAGTCAGCATTATTCCCAATAGTACATTCATCTCCTATCATACCAAAGGACTGCTATTTTCTAACTTTTGGATTATCTTGGTAATCCTCTGGTTCGGTTGGATCATAGAAGATATCCTACTCACATCCACCTTATGACTTGCAGAATCATCGAGAAATTAAGATGTTGTTGTATAAGATCAAACCTAAAACCTTTTCTAACTGTTTAGCACATTGACGAGTCCGATTATATCAGATTTTAATTACATTTTCTCCCCTTATTTTAAATAATAAACACTTAGTTTTTGAAAAACCTTGTGATTAAAATATGTCTGGAAAATTATGATGGGAGAGAAATATTATCAGCAAGGATGGTTGGAACATTTTTGAAAGATGTTTTGAATACAATAAGAGTTGTCGTTGTTGAAGTATTGCAAAAAACACATTAAAACTATGTTTTTCGAAAACTCCCCCACAAACATATGACCAATTTGAAAAATTTGTTGTCTTTTGAAAACATTGAGATGGTTGGAGTGTTTGAACACACAATTTGAAAGCTTAATGAATTGTTCAACTAGAATTCTTGAAAAATTGTGTTCAACTTGTATGAAAATCCCCCAACAATTTAGGAGACTCTCTTCTAACGCTAAGGGTAATCACACTGATATTACACAAATCCTTTTTTCTTGAGTCTAACACATAATGCTGTAAAACAACTCAAGACCGAGTAACATTAATTTTCTCGTTGTGAGATAAGTAATAAACCTTCCTTTATTATTGAAGTCCGGTTATGTACTGATATTTGCACATAAGCCCCATTAAGAAATTAGAAATGACATGTTTTGAGAAAACTATTTGAAAACTCTCGATCGATCATCATTTACACACCCGTATTAATGTTAGATCGACATTCTAAACACGTAAATGTGATCGTTTCCAAGAGCCATGTCGAAGAAGATTCTTTTAGTAAATTTTCCACAGCATTGCTATGTGATGGTGGAATAGTATTTCCAACTCTTATTCGTGATGTAGCTTCTTATCTTCTGGAGGAACAACTTTGAACCACTTTAAAACATGATGATTCATTGTTTGTGGTCAGAATTTCGAGTTCTAAACGGTTATGATAGAAGTCCCATTTGGATGAAACGAAGGCCTGAACTGATGTGAACAGACTTCATTATTGAACGATATGAGTAATTGAAGCCCGAAGTTTATTTTCAGCAGACGCCATTTGTCGTTTTTTTTTTGTTATTGGGGGTTGGGGGGGGCAGGCTCTAAACTGTTGTGATCAAGCACATCATTTTGACATTGATGACCGAGGCTTGAACTGCTGTTTTTAAACGTCATATGAATGACATCAGATCAAAATTCCTTTAAGCCCTGTTTTTGAATATCTGTCTTTTCCGCAACCAAACTCTGAGTCCTTCCTTTATAGATTGAACGATGTACCTGTACTTAAGAAGTTACAATGCACTAAAATCAAGAGCTTGCGCGCATTTCACAATGGTTAGTGATACGTCTTTTTGAACCATTGGGGTTCACTATCACCATGTTGTGCTAGAGGTGAATATATTTCCGTGGAACCCATCTTAAGACAAAACAATCTTGAGAACTCTATCCCGTCTGGATTGCCACCTAAGCAAGATCTAGACTTGTAGTTTTCTCCATTGCATAGTTGAAGTCCTTTTATATTGAAAACCTATGTCCTGTTGGATCTTCTATTTGGTTTCGATGCAACCCTTATTTAGCTATACGGGTTGGTTTCGGTTCGTTGTCATTAATTGGGATGGAACCTTAGCACGCGAGTTGAGACACCTTTCAGAATTTGTAACACAAAGAATCATGAATTCATTAAAGACACATTTCTGACATGTCGAGCAAAACCAAAATGTTGAGTCAGAAAAATTTCTAGAGTTCCTAAAGTGTTCTTTGTTGTCTTTTCTTAGCCTCCTCCAGGTAGTGATTATGAACTATGTCATTTGAGCTATACCTAGATGAGCTAGGTGCAATCATGTAATGAGGTTTTGCATGCCCATATTCTCTCTCTTAAGATAATGAGTAAGTGACTGTTTTGACAATTCCGTATGTTCACATCAACTTGGGAGGCAAACCGTGATGAAATTTTAGGTCGTTTAGACTTAAACGCAGTCGTTTTCTAAACAACTGATTGGTTATTGTGTGTTGTAAAACTGTTTCTCCCAAGATTGAATGTATTTTGCAAACTTAGTATCATACAATTTCCTTTTATTCCTTAACTCCTTCAATTTTTAAATGAGCTGCAATTGCAAACCCCATTTTCTGATCTGACTAGTACATCAACATTTTCATTAGACTTTTTGTTCAAGGATTTGTGCCATTAAAGAGTCATTCTGGTCTTTGGTCTGAACGTCGTGTCCTTTTGATAGTAATCAACAAATATATTGTAAAACTGTTCAAGTTCACTTTTTCTTAATTTAAACTGAATCAGCATCTCTGTCAAGTAAATTAGCCACACATAATGTTCAAGATCGATGTTTATTGTTTCAGTTACATTCGGATTCATTTTTAACTTTGATTCATTACTTTTCGTCTTAAAAATTGACTATGTTAGCCCTGATTTAAAACATTGTTTTCCATTTGTAGTTCAAGATTAATACATGTGCTTTCGAGTTTCTTGAGTAATAATAATACTACTACTGACTCATTCTTCAAACCTTATCTGACAACACGTGGAAAGTGCGACACCGAAAAGGAAGATGAACAAAGTCAGACAAAGCGCAAATATAGCAATACATCCAAATCTATTGATGAGCAACCTAACAAAAAAACGTGCAAAGCAGAAATGTTTAAAGCTATTCAGTACTCGCTTGGACCCAACGAAGAATATATTGATATAAGAAGATGTGAATATGATATTTGGGAGAGAAATGATGATAATATGTCCAAAATCTACCAAGATATTTTTCAGAAAAAGGTCAACGGATGGAAGGTGACGCGCACCAAATGACTGTGAAGAGAAGCTAAAGAAAAGTCTAACTTAAAGACGTCGCTGTAAACAAAAGTGCTTCCCGGGTCACAAACTGAAATGTTATTTAATTTTATCGAGTTTGACTTCCCAGACATCAATACGGCGTATCCGCTCCATACCATACGGCGTATTGATTGTCTGAACGTTACCAGTCTTTACTTTTTATGCACTTTAAAAAACATTATTGTCAGTTCTGGCAATACGGCGTATTCATGCACATGATACGGCGTATTCACCAGACTGACCCGTATTTAGTTTGTTTAGTTTAGTTTAAATTAACCGTAGGTACCAAGATAGGAATACACGTTTTTCCTATGTTTTATACAGGACCTCGTGAAAGAAATATCGACGAATATTGGTGGAGAATTTACAAATCTGGAGATCTTGAAGTGTTGGAGTCTTGAAACTTGAAGGCCGCTGTTCAACACAATCTTGCTCAACAAAATCAACATGGAGAATCTACCGAGCAAATATTAGGGGAGTTTTCCTCATCTAATTCCTTTCTAATTCCCTGTATTTAATGATCTTATCTATACAACAAGGACGTCGTATAATTCAAGTGGTGGGATGGAATTAGAAAAAGTTTATTTAACTAATTTTTCCCAACTAAAATGCATAAATATACTGCAAATTTAAAAAAAATCAGCATACTGTAGTGAAATTACTTTGAAACATAACAGCACACAATAACCCTTATTAGATATTATGAGGATTTAACCTAATCTGTTTCTAAATGTTTACCTAAATTCCATAAAATATGAGTGTGTCAGTGATTGTAGTAAACTTTAGAACTTGCTTGTATATCAATCGAGACCACAATGATGAGTACTATGGATTTAGAGATGGAGTAACTTGTCTAAATTGGTAAAATTTAATTACACCCAAAAAGCCTATTCATTTGTTTATTAACTAACTACACCGGTTAGTATAACCCTCTTAAAAAACCCCTTTGTTTACTCTCAACTATTAAGAGTAAATACCCCTAAGAACAACCCGTAGAGCCAATCCTTTAGGGAATTAACATCCAATTTTGTATTCGTACACCTTTAAACCATAGCCTACCTGTTAGGATTAAGTTTAATATCAGTTGCTATTTCCATAAAGAGTAAGGTATGTAATTCCTGAGTCTTGTGGTCAAAATTTTCAAATCTTTTTACGGTGGAAAGAATTTGCACATCGCAAATGGGAATGTATATTATAGTCAAAACTCATGTATTTTTGCTACCATCACAATTAATGGTACGTCTGAAGAATGAAGAATTATTGAAGGAATCATTTAGATTTATTATAATCGTGAAGATGGTGAAACTACTCCGATTTTCGTATATAGTTAGATGCAAAAAAAATTAGAAAAAATCACAACAAAAAAGAGAAGGAAAGTTTGAAGATAATCGTTTCGCAATTACCGAAGGAATTACACGAAGGATCGATTATTCATTGATACAAAACAACGATGTAGAGTATTGTATAAAGTGGAAGATATCACCACATGCCTTTTAAAGTATGTAAAGTATGGGATGATTGGGAAGTTGACCGTTACGGGAACGCCAACTTAGGTTGTTGTTTTTTATTTATGATCAAGACATTTGTAAATAGTTGTGTCTTTATCATGGTAGCGATCGGGAAAAAGTGTCTAGCAACTTGTATTTCAGACTTAATCTTTTTGTTTCGTAATTCTTATTTAACAACAATTTATTTCCATTTCCTAATCATTAGCCATAGGTTTTACACGAATGAGGATGTGTACGAGCGTGCATGTCTATTCCATCGTTATGTCCATGTATGCATGTCTCAGCTGCCTTGTTGGTTTATTACTATTGGTGAAAGTTAGAAGATCCCTACCCTATATCATTCTTCATCCAAACCATTGGTTAAACTCGAATAAGGAGGTGATCGAACACACATGTCTATTCTATCGTTAGGGCCATGTATGTTTGCTTCAGATGCCTTGTTGGTGTGGTACTTCTCGTGAAAGATTGTAGAATGATCAACCCTAAGCCTTATCATAAAAACCCATTTTACTTTTATAATGTTGTTACTTCTTAGCTCTAGTAGTGGAGATGTGTATCCTTGCCAAGCTTATGATATAGTAATACTCTTTTCGCTGATAGAGCAGTTTGCTAGTTTGCATTCCTCTATCTGAATCTCTAACACTAATAGGAGACAATCACCAACTTCATCACCGAGCAATTGAGCGAATTAGTTACATGTTATCACATAAATTAGTTGAGTGATTTGAATGTTTTTATTTTTTTATTTCGTGAGGTGTTTGGTTGTGTACTTGTAATAGATCAAATAAATGCTTAACCGAAAATATCCTTAGGGATACATTTTATAAACTTTTAAAGGCTACTTGAGGACAAGTAGGATTCAAGTGGGGGGATATTTGATGACATCAAATAACGTCTATTTTATAGCATCATTTATCCCCATGTAATTAACCCATTTTGTATAATTATTGCAAAGAATTGTTACTTAATCATTTGTATTTGAGAATTGTAGTAATTATGGAGTACTTGGTGAATATTAGCAAAAGGCATGCATTCTAGAGCTTAAATGAAGATATTTTTAAGATTACTGTTCTGACAACCAATACGCCGTATCCATCAAGGAAGATACGACATATCTGTGCCTGCACTCACCAAAGACCACGAAGGAAACATGATCAATACGCCGTATCCAGAGAAGACCAATACGTCGTATTAGAGATATAGAAGGTGAATATTCTAGAAAATATCAAACGTGGTCTCTACTTCAAGAAATTCCCAATACGCTGTAATGAACCTATTTGATATGCCGTATCGAACCGACTCCAGACCCTATAAATAGAAAACTTAAAATGAATTTTAAGGGTGCTAAATCATATTCTCAATACCTAAACCACAAAAGTCGATTTTTAGGGGAGAAAAAGAGCAGAAGAGGTCTTGCAATGCTTTCTAATCCATAGGAGACAATGTGTAATTTCTTATACTTTTGTAATCGTTCAGTTTTTGGTATCATTCATTAACTCGGTTAGTTTACCTTGGCTAGACCATTACTCTTGTATTAATTATGATGTTTGAAGGCTAATACCTTCGGGTATTATCCATTATTATAAAGATTTGAATGTTTGGTTTTGTTTATATATCGATTGCTTAATTTATCGTTGTATGCTTGCTTATGTTTATCAATTTATACTTGTTTATGTGCTTTAATATGCGACCTATCATTCAACTGGATCTAGTGATATGGACCAAGTAATCTAGATGCCAAGATAGCTCCCCATATAGTAGTTTATACATCTAGACCAATAGGATCACAAATAACGACCTATCTTTGCCTTTAGATTGTAAGCTTAGTTGGACCGGTAGGTGACCAATTGGGATCAACGAGAACAACCTTCAATTAATTGTAAAGACTTGGGTTAGTGGACTACGTAGTGATAAATTACCGATTAAGCAATACTCAATTCTTAAGTGATAAACTTGTTAGCTGGTCTTCCAAGAAGCAAATGAGCACTGCGATCTCGAGTATAGAGGCTGAATATATTGCCTTATCTGGGTGTTGTGCTCAAATCCTTTGGATGAGATCACAGCTATCAGACTATGGGTTTCAATTCAATAAGATTCATCTGTACTGCGACAACAAAAGTGCTATTGCTCTATGCTGCAACAATGTTCAACACTCGAGAGCCAAGCACATCGATGTACGCTACCATTTTATAAAAGATCAAGTGGAGAATGGAATAATAGAACTATACTTTGTTTGGACTGAATATCAACTGGATCACATCTTCACCAAACCCTTGCCACGAGAAAGATTCAACTTCTTGATCGAAAAGCTTGTATGAGAAGCATGTCTCCGAAAACGCATGAGGACGAGTAATGGTGGAAACTCGTGATATATCATGTCTATCATATGTATATAAGAAAATATAAAAACCCAAAAGATTTTTCACTTTATATAAATTTTTCAAAAAAGAAAATATAAAATATAAAACTAGAAAACAAAATACAAAATTAAAAAATTAGAAAAATACAAAAAAAGGTTTTCAATAATGATATGAGGCTGTAAATGAAGTTCGAGCAGAAGTTCAAAATGTTTTGAAACATGTCATACGTCTTGCTATTATTTCAGATAGCAACCCGATCTTCAATATAAAGGCAAGTTTTTTGACAAAAAGAGAACTTGGCCTCACAACGAGAAATTCATTTTTCTTGGGAATGAATTACTTCATATTCATTCAAAGGCTTGTGTTTACTTTGCAACACAAACTGTACTTCCTTTATATAAATTAATGTACGTGTCAGTGCATTTCTTTGTCAAATAAGAGAAATCTTATTTTTTATGGTGTTGATTTTCAAAATAAAACTTAATAATCTTTCAGTTTCATCAAAAAATAAATTTTCAAGGAATTTGACCACTCAAACAATGTCTGCAGCTCTTTAAATAGAAAACGGGACATTATTTGAAGGGGAGAAAATGTCAAATAATCTTCTTCAAAATTCATCAAGTGATAATTGGAAAAAGGTTTTAAACAATAACGAATTAATATTTAAAGGGGAGTTAATTAATTTTAACTTTCTTGGGCGTTATATGTTGTGTGTTTATGCCTTTAGGGTCGCGATAGAAAATCTTAAGGCTTAGCTTAGCTTTATAAAACATTTCGGGAGTAATTGTGCCAAAATGAAACTTAATTTTGCCTTAGGAAAAGTTGTATAAGAAAAATAGAAGTGATTATAAACCTTAGGGGGCATTTTTGCCAAAATCCATAAGATTTAAAACAAAAACACGCCACCGTCCCTCTCATTCATTTACACAAACTAAACATCCCTCTTTTTCTCTCTTTGAACTCGTCCCGCTCAAGAACACCAAGAACTTGTGATCTTAATCTCCTAAGGTAAACTAGAAATATGTTCATATACCCTCACAACCTTCTAATCAAAAGGAATTAGCCTAAAACACTTATTTTTGCTCGAATTTCATTAAAATTGGTTTAGGGTTCATCAAAAATGAAAGTGAAGTTTATGTTAAATTGATTAGGGGGTTTTGATCTCTAAGGGATATGGGATACTCGTTTGAAACAGTTTTTAATATGGTTAAAGTTTGAATGAGTTTGTCTTGATTCTTAGTGTCAAAAATGTGGGTTTAGGGTCAAGAACTTGAAAAAGTTCATGGGTTTGTGTTAAGAAGTGTTACAATGTTCCTATGTGAGTAAAAAAATGTGCTAAAATAAGGTTTAACACCAAAACTTGAATATCTTGGGTTTTAATGTTCATACGAGTCGAATATTGCATAAAATAAAATTTTTGTGGTTAATTCATGTTAAATTGGTTCAAATGATGATTATGGTTGCTAAGAATCACGTTGAGAATGATTTTGATGCATAAATGTGAAGTTTGTGGCAATTCAAAAATAAGCTTAGGCGAATTATGTTTGTACTAGGCGAATTAAACACAAATTGCATTAGGCGAATTATGCATATAATCTTAGGCGAATTAAACACAAATTGCATTAGGCAAATTAAGCATATAAGCTTTGGTGAATTATACAACATTTGCATTAGGCGAATTATGAAAATTAGCTTGGGGAATTATGCATCAACTGAACTGGGTAAATTATGCAAATGAGCTTAGGCGAATTATACATCAATTGCACTGGGCGAATTAAGCAATTGTTCTAAGCGAATTATACCTTAAAATTTTCACTAGTTGATTTATTTAGGGTAATTTTTGCTTGGTAATCAACCTAGCTACTTAAGTTGTCTATCAATCCATATTGATATACTAATTGTTGTTAATTCTACCTTTGTTGTAATTCAAAGCCTAATAAACTATGCCTGATCATCTGTCATAATTCCCTTCACGCATCTAAAATCAATCAATATGAACCAAATTGTCACTCAGTAAAATACATATCTGTTTGTTTGTGTATAAACTATATTTGGCAAATCTTAGTAGAACCATGACTACTACTGTCGCTCAGTAAGTTGCTCTAGACAAAGCTTTGGTACCACTTGAGAAATGAGTCGAGATCGGCAAGTGCAATATGAGAATTGATCCAGCAAAGACTCAGATTGAACACACATATCAAGTTGTTTTAGATGCTCTTGCTCTTACTATCTGCTATCCCGCTTTCCTCATCACTAAAGATGTTCCAGAGATTTATATGCAACAGTTTTGGTTCACCATCAACAAGAAAGACTACCACTTACAAGTTCAAGATTGATAAGAAGAGTTACAGAATTGATATGGAAGTATTCAGAGAAATCTTCCAGATCTGTACTAGACTTCCGAATGAAGACTTTGATGAACTCCCATCAGATGATGAAATTTTCTCCTTCATTAAGGAACTTGGCAACAAAGGAGACATTAAATCTGTCACTGAAGTGGTCGTTGATCAAATGTACCAACCATGGAGAACTTTTGCTGCAATCATCAACAAGTGCTTATTTAGGAAAATTACAGGTCTTGACAAGCTCCGACTTTCAAGAGTTAAAATTCTATGAGGAATGTTCTATAAGAAGAAGGTTGATTTGGTCGAACTACTTTGGAAAGACTTCACATTCCAAATAGAGAACAGAGACCACAAGAAGCAAGAAAAGATGTATTATCCCATATTCATAAAAGCTATTGATAACGCCCAAATTATACATATTTCTATATGCGTTATCTATGCTTTCATACTTATATATTGGTTAATTATAAGAACTTTCAGTACTTAATCAAGTATATTTGCTATTGTAGGTTCATGATACGTGTCGTGGAAGAAAACAGAAGAATACATAAAGATTGGAAGCTTAAACGAAGAAGTAAACTCAAACTCAGAGCTTCCCAACACCTATTCATTGTTTTGGTCATAACTCGGTTATACGAACTCTGTTTGACGCGATTCTGGCGGCCACGCAAAGAGAATTCAATTATCTGTAACCTTGAAAATGGACAATTGCTGAAATTGTCCAAAGTATGGCGGTTTTACCTAAAGTACGGCGCACTTTTGAGGCGGTGGAAAGAATTAAAGGCATTAAATGTAGACAACATTAACACCTGAAGTGCGGTGCACAATATTTGTTATGTAGCGATTTTTAGCCCATGAACAACCTATAAATAGCCTCCTTGGCTCTCTCATTTCACAACTCACATAAATCAATTACATTTGACTACACACCTCAAAATAGGGATTTTGAGGAATAGAGGCTTGACAAACCTTTGATCCAACCATCCCTTGGTACCACAACATCCTTCGATCATACTTCCACTCAATCAAAGTCGTGTCGAACGATATTGGCTTGTTATTTCATAATCCTTCATGTGTGGTGACAGCACCTTAATGATTTGGAATAATAGGAATCAATAGCTTGGGTTATTGATAATAGATTTCGGTTGGAAAAGCTTGTAATCTCCATCTTTTGATCTTATAACTTTGGTACACTTCTATTATATTTTGATATGAAAGTTTCTAAATTTTATGGGTTCAATATGTGTATTATTTGTTTAGTTATGGAGTAGTCGTCTTGTGTTTGTTTGGGCAATATGTGATCTTGGATATGGAGCGTTTGGATATGTGTTTATTGAATTGGTAAAACATATTTTATACAAGAATATAGGCCAAAAGGGTTTTTTTATATTTGTGTTTAATCATTCCACTTAATATATCAATGGTTCATACTAACTGTGAAATCTTATTCACTAAACTTGTAAACACAATCCTAAACACTTCATTGTCATAGTGATCATTGCCTAAACAAACATACTTTAATCATTTGCTTGAATCATCCTTTTATTACTTTCTTTGCAATATTCAATTTATGTAAGTTTTGGTTAATTTGATCCGTGACAATCTTATTAACCTTAGCACCTTAATTACAAACAACGACCTGGACTTACCTAAGCTATACTATACACGAAAGGGTATACTTGCCCGAGTGTTGTGTTTTTAGTAAAAATCGGTATTTCTAGTATTATAAATTTAAGACTTGTAAAACACACATCAAGTTTTTGGCGCCGTTTTTGAGGAATTGTTTAAGTTGTTATCAGTTTGTTTGTTTGATTTTGGTGCTATTTTGATTCTTATCAAGTTATTTACTATTTTGCAAAACAAAATTTGCAAACTCGTCGTACAATTTTCTGGCAAACTGAACCAAAAATCGTTTTTTCTTCAGGAAGTACGCCGCACATTATATTTGTGCGCCGGTTTTCCCGAAAACCCAGGAAGTACGCCGTACTTTACCAAAGTACGCCGCACTTTCTACAGAAATTCCACTAGCAGGATTTGAATTAAAACCAAAACCAAAACCCAAAACTGCTTTTACCAGGTTATATAATTACCTGATTATAATACCTTGTGAGTTTGTTCATATTTAGTTTATCCTAAAAAAACAAAAAAAAAACAAAAAAAAAATAAAAAATTTCCAGAAAAGCCGGCGCACTTTTCTTAAAGTACGACACGCTTATCTATCTAAGTAAAAAAGTTATATCTTTTTAATGTATTTATCCTTATTTTCTATATAATAAAAATTAAAATATATCTAATATATATAAATATATAAAAAAATATAAAAATATATATATAGTGAAAAATAATTTTCTTTATTTTTAACCTTAATTATAGAATATATATAAAAATGTCTTTTTGCAAAATACTTAACGTACGTATAAATCAACAATCTTGGGGAAAACAACTTGTAAATTTAATATATAAATTAAATAAAAAATTAATAACAAGGACTTATAAGATTTAAACTATCCAAAAAGAAGTCGTCTAGATCGAATCACTCAAATCTTCAACTCATCATTCCTCTGTTAACGAATTTGTTGTCATAAATATACCTGAGGAGGATGTAGAAACCAAACAAATCATTCTCGATCCTGATGATCAACCCATGTGGGAAAGTGCTAAGACTGTAGCACCAACTACTAATTCTACCATTATTCGACCTGTTGTTGATGACAACTTTGTTATCAATAATACTCACTTGAAAATGATTCGGGAGAATAAATACGATGGTTATATGCGGGCCGATCCGCACGGCCACATCCGTGAATTTCTCGCAATCTGTG
>BQNB010146868.1:0-16515 GCA_026074375.1 Tanacetum coccineum
CTTTGACTTTCTACTTAGCAGTACTTTGACTTTCTACTTAGCAGTACTTTGACCTTTTGTCTTGTATGTCCCAACATGTTTTCCAATATAACATTGGTTTGTCATATATATATGATAAATCGCGTACAATGGTACGTGATCCACTTAGTGTCAGGGACTTGTCAAATCAATGTTTCTATTATGTGATTTATCTGTCCAACTTTTCATTGATTTGTCAAATTCATGACATAAATTGTCTACAATAATAATTTGTATACTTGTGTCTGTGACATGTCTAGTCATTGGTTTGCCATAAACATGTTTGTAGTTACTGTTCAATTTGTATAAATTGCAGTAGATATTATTGTCATTACCCCTTTAATTGTGTTGTTTACAATATTTATAGATACAATGTTTAATTAGTAATGCAGTGTTTATTGTATGTACATAAATAGTTTAATTGAAATTCAAATATATTACATCATTAAAATTTTACAACAAACCAACAGAAAGCATAATAACATACAATTTTCTAGAACTCAAACGAGTTAAACCAACTATTTGAACCATTCGTGTTTATATCATCTAGATGTTGCGCATCATACTGCTGAGAGTTGTATTGTTCATACATTTGAGTTGATTCTGTGTGATGTCCATTGTATGGTTGAGAGGTGTTTGCGAAATGTTGGTCGTAAGGTTGCGATGGGTATGGTGTTTCACAGTAAGGTTGTGATGGGTATGTGGTGTCACCGTATTGTTGTGATGTGTAATGGTTAATATTATGGAAAGTGTTGTCATACTGTTGAGTTGGGTTGTTGAAAGATGGTTGGTTGTTTTGTGTAAATTGTTGATCATTGTGTGTACGTATGTTGACAGGCGGTTGAACGACAAAGGGTTGACCGCATTGATCACGTCTGTGTCCCGTTTGTGTGCATCTGGTACAACGTATAATTCTTGGCTCCTCTCCTTGAGATAGTATACGGTTTGTATTTTTAGGACGTCCAGGTTGTGGGTTGTCCATGCGAGGAGGAATAGCTTTTTGAATATTCTCTGGGAATTCCCATTGTTGCATATTTCCAAGGGAATGAATTAACTCAGAATAAGTGGCTTGATATTTTAGTTTTTTAAACCAATCTGCTGCATAATGGACACAATCCGTCAAACCCAAAAACCGTGTTATAGCTATTACGTGACCACACAGAAGCCCTGAAAGTTACCATTTACGACATCCACAAATGCCTGTTTGTAAGTTGACTTCATGAATGTACTGACCGTCAGAAACTTTGTATTGATATGCGTTAACACCATTAACAACCCATGTCGCACTTTTCATCCTTTTTTGCCACTTTGTTTGCTGCCCAATCAGTTATTTCATACGTCATAGTTGCTACAATAGTAGATAAATAAGAATGAATATAGAAGTTGTTATCAACGAAAAAATAGTTGTCCTATCAATGTTTTCAAAGAATAATACTTGCCAGTTGTCGACGTTTATAGTACCATTCTTGCACCATCACACGATACGTCTCCGCTAACTTTAACACGGGCTCTTTTCTATATATTACACTACAAGCATTGACAGACTCCACACTATTTGATGTCATATAATTGTAACGAACTAGAGGGCAATGCGCTCGTGACTATCTTTGAGGACCAGCTCTACAAAGCTTTTCATGTGCATCAGGCTGAACAATTTGTAGTGTGTTCATGTTCGTTGCATAGTCTTCTCGTGTATATGCCTTGCATATTTTCCAGAATAAACCTTTTCTTTTTTTGTTTTTCAATCCTAGGTTCATCATAAGATGACGACAACATACAGCATGAAAGGCTAAAGGGAATTCTTTTTCTACTGCCAAAGCTATAGCAGCATGCCTATCAGATATGAATAGCAAATTGGGATTATCACCAATGCATTCTTTGAGTACGGACATCCACCATGACCAACATGGACCTGTTTCCCCTTTGCATATACCAAATGCAATCGGCACAATCTGATTGTTTCCATCCATGGCAACAGCTACCAGATTTGTTCCCTTGTATATACCCTTTAAATGCGCAGCATCGATCATAAGCACGGGGCGTAGATAATTGAGGAACGTACGAATCTGTAATAAAAGATTATAAACATACTTTTATGATGTAATAGAATTATATTATTTAGATTTTGTGAGCAACACTTACCGAAGCACCAATGGCAATGAATAACATCTCGAAAACTCCGTTATCGTCTGTTTTGATACGTGTTACTGTCCCTTGATTTTTTTTTTCTAGGTATATACGGGGAGCATTTCCAAATGCTCGTACGGTGAACCCCTTATCTGTTGTATACCGTAGTCCTTCCCTCTCCATGCTTGTTGGTAAGATATATGTATTTTATATTCTTCCAAAATATCTTTTTGTATATCTTTCCCTCTTAAAACTCGCGACCTATCTTGTAATTTTGGAGTGAGAAGGTGAGTGATACGCGGATATAATATACTAATATATAATATTTCCACAAGAGCAATTAAGAAAATTCCCTAAGGAAATTTTCACTCTTTAAAATATATATATAATATATAATATACGTATGTTAACCGGAAAGTATGATTTCCCGGGTCGTTTTCCCAACGATTTGAGAAATTGAAACCTCGCTTGATATTGGATACTGATTTGAATGGGTTCGAAGATTGATTGGGTTTTCTATAACTACTAATTAAAAACAAGCAATCAAAAACAATTAAAGCACTTAACGATTAACGGGAAACAAATAAAACGCGACAATTAAGCAAGTAAATCAAAATTCAGTCCTAAAAATGCAAACTAAATTCCTAAACCTAAGATAGGACAAAATAAAATTTTAGGAAAAAGAAAAACATTTTTTAATTGTTTTTGAATTTATTATGAATTAAAAACTAATTTAATCGAATTAAATCTAAAAAAAATAGCAAATTAAGTACTAAAAATTTGGAAAAATGATTTTTAAACTTAGAAAAGTCTAAAATATCATTAAAACTTAGAAAACTATTTATAACTATTTTAAAAATTAAAATCCTATTTTTAAAATTAAAAATAAAAGCTCAAAAATTAAAATTAAAATCTAAACACGTGTAAAAATTAATTTTAACTAAAATGTAAACCTAAAGCATTTTTTATTAAACTAAACTAATTATTTGTATTTTTATAAACTTATCTATTTTTTTATTGATTTTTTAAGATTTTAACTTTCGAAAAACTATTAAAAATAAACTAATTGATAAAAAATCACGAAATATTCAAGAAAAATCTATAATGCAACGAAGATTACTAGAAAAATAAAAGACAGAACTCAGCAAATAAGCTGAGAAAAGAGCTTATATAGCTACGGCATATAAATGAAAAGGAAAGTTAAAACGTGTATAAGTATTTGATGGAAGGAAACAATGATGGATTGAGCTATTGTAGCAAACTGGTTATCATGTATGGTTATTGAAAGGGAGGTCGTGGGGTCAGATGTCAGGCAAACCCCAACTTTTTGCAATATTTATTTTCTTCACTTTTTAACAAAAAACTAAATATCTAAATTTTATTAAAAACGTGATTTAAACAACTTTAAAACTAATCTTTTTGTCTGAAAGTGATAAATGAAACACTAAACAGCTGTATTTTATAAGCTTCCTACAGAAAGGCGTTTTGAGCTAATATTTGGCTAAAACACTTGCACAAAGCACAAAATAAGCTAATTTTTAAAAACAAAAGCTGTTTCTAGAAGGCTTATGAATCCTACTATCTAAAATGATAAGACTAAATGCACTTTAAAACACTTAATGAAGATTAAAAACAAATATCAAAACAAACTTTATACCTACAATTTTGGTTTTTTTGGTCTTAATATATGAACTTTTAAGCTAAAATGAACAAAAGTAAATAGGCTAGAAATAAGTTAAGCCCTAATCTTTAATGAGTTACTTCTAAACTAAACTAATAAGAAAATGGAACTCTAAATCCTAAGATTAAAAGCTAAAACTAAGCTTAAAAGTGACAGCAGGAACAACTTAGTTCCTGCTGATGCACTTGACACTAGCAAAACCCAATAGTGCAGGTTACCTAAGGGGTAATCCTGCACTTAGAAACACTCAAATTATTGAGACAACCTAATCTAAGCACACACAAAAGCTAAAAAGCTCAATCAAACTAAAGCTAACAAACTCCCTGGTGCAAGAATACTTAAAATAAGCCATAACTTTTTATATTTTCAAAACTAACTTATGAAAACTCATTTCCTAGAGATTTAACATGAAATCAAAGCTGACTTAATTGAAATGAACAAGATCTTTTGACTTTTACAGGTCAAACCATCTTATGCCAAACACCCCTTTCTTTCTATGACAGATTTGAAAAACCTTGAAAAATTAAATTTACTTATTAAAGCTACAAAACCAGATATTAACTAGCTTATATCAAACTTAATTAACATGATCTAACAACTGATTAACTATAAATCAAAGATCTATACTATTCTATCTAATATTTTTGGTTTTATGTTTTAGAAAATTATACTTATAAAAAAATTATCTTAAACAATTATAACAAAAAACATATAATCAAAAAATATCATAATGCTAGATTAAAAACACAAATAATCAATAATAAGCATACAGAAGCAAATAAGCATATTAATAATCTAATTAAGCACTGAGTTAAAACTCAACTAGAAGATTAAATGACAATAAAAGTAAAAGAAGACATACAATTAGCCTAGCTCAACAAGGCTAGCTTATGCTCCAAAATGAGCTTATCACCAGCTCCCTATCTTATAAAAAAAGCAATGGTAAAAGTCTTTGGAGAATCTATTCCATTTTATATCTCCCTTCCCAAGAATTCACAAAGTCCAAAAGCTAAGGTAATAAACTTCTAATTGTAAAGTTAAGGTATATTAGGATTTGGTTAAGCTCAAATCAAGAGCTTAGAGTACTCTTGATAGCTTATATGAGCTTATTTAGCTATTGAGACAAATAGGCTTATTGAAGAGCTAATTAGTTGAAAGCAATTAAATTTTATGACAAAATAAAAACTAAATTTATTAAAAAGAACTGATTTACATACTAAAAAAAAATTACCACTTAGATTTAATCAAAAATACATTAAGCTTAAAAAACTACACTTGGCTAAAAAAACTAGAAAAAGAAAAAAGACGACGTGTGTTGTGTGGAAGGTGTTGCATTTTATAGCGCAGAAGACATTCTAGGACCTTAGCTTCCATCAATCATCCACCTTTGATCATCTCTAATCATTAGATCTTTGTTTTTGGCCGTTGGATCACTAAGTGACCTCATACGGATTGCCAAGCTGGCAATCCATGTGAGGCTCACTTGTACTTCTTCTCTGAGTAGAATTAGTACAAAACCCACATTCCATGTGTGCTTCTCCATTGATGACGTACTAATGCTGAGTGAAGGGTGCTTAGATCTCTTGATTTTACTAATCTCTCCCTACCATCTTGTTTAGGAGCTCATGAATAGACTTACTTGCCCCTCAATTTCCATTTGCCCTATGATTTACCCTGGATGGTGAAATGGAAGTGACGATGAACAGTAACTAGGCCTTCGCGCGTTTTTACAACTGAAATTGGGTAATTCATTTTAAACTTTGGCCACTTTAACAAATTTATCCCCTCTCTTTGTTGTCTCAAGTTATAGTATAAAACGATTTTGATAAAATTGCCAGATTAGTCCCCTGTGGTTTATAAAAAGGTAAATTGACTAGTGAAATGGTCTTATGGATTAGGGCTTTTGTTGTTTCTTTGGAACCGGGTATATAAATTTAGAGAGTTTTTCAGCCCATTATGGGTTTCTAGGGCCCAAAAAGGAAGGGTGAGGGTTTATCTTTGGCTTTTGTGAAACTTTGAGGGTGAAAATGGATTATTTTTGAGTTTTGTCTTTTAGGGGTATATTCTGTTGACCAGGGTTTGACTTTTTGACTGCAGTTTGACTGAGGCTTGACCATTCTTTGGCTTTGCTTCCGGCTTTTGTACACTCTTCCGTTCTCGTGTCCGTGCTTGCCCGTTTTTGACGGTTTTCTTGTGATTTTTGATATATCCGTACCTGCACACACAAAACACAAATACAAGCACATTTTTGCTATTTTTGGTCTGTTTTGGGTTTAATAAAAATTATTTTTTAGGGCTATTTAAATCATAAATTGATATGTGTAGTTTTACACATTATCAAAATTCCCCCAAACTAAACGTTGCGTGTCCACACGCAAATAACACATGCCTTATAACCAAATACCTCGAAACTTCCCCAAACTAAACCTTTGAAAAGTAGCAAAGATTTTTGTTGAGAGAGCTAAGAGATCACAAGTTATAAAACACCCGATTTCCCATTTTCAAAGATTTTTTTTCTCTTTTTATGATTTTTCTTGATAACTACCTAACTACAACTTATTTGTGCTGACATAATGTATTGTTTTCATTATCTCATTGGTAACTTTTAGGATCATAGAACAAAAAGCACAATTAAGTGTCTAAAAGATAAATTCATCATCCCCGATTTTTCACTTTCCCATGCTAAGCTTAAAAAACAAGATCATTGTCAATTACAAGTCATGACACTAACACTACTCATAAATACTAATTGTGTACTTACTTTTCCTCCCGCAAATCCTACTTTTGTATCTCAAGATTTTACTTAAGTCATATACCCGAAGGCTCTTTAAGACTTTTATTTCGATACTTATTAATTCCAAAAATAAAGCGTAACGGTTAAGAACGCAATAATTAGCTCCTAGCCCTTTTCAAAAGATCAAATGTCATCAAGAATAAAGTCCACATCGAGGCAACCAAAATTTGGCTTTTATTAGGCTACTTAAGCAAGGCACCATTCATGTCATATACCCTAAGGCTCTTTAAGACATGAATGGACCAATCTTATTTGCACCATATACCCTTAGGCTCTTTAAGACACAAAATAAGACAAAAATTAAGCAACATTATTATACCTCAGTCCTTTAGAAGGCTACAACATCGGCCACGCCTCCGACAAGATGTAGCAAACATATTTTGACTTCGGTAACTTCCTCGACCTTTTAGAAGGCTGTAACATCGGTTGTGAGCCGGCAAGATACAGCAAACTTTTATCAGTCTTGGATTATTATTGAATTCTACTTATCCCATATACCCTAAGGCTCTTTAAGGAATAAGCAAAATATTTATTAATGTGATACATATAGTATGCCAAATTAAGTATTCCTGATGTGTACTCATCCTAATCACAAGGAACAAAGAAAACTTCATATTAGCTAATTATTAACCAAAAAACAGCACAACTCTATTTTATACACAATTATATATAAAGCAAAACAACTAATGGAGAAAAAGCCACAATTAACACTTATGACATGAAAGAAAACCAAATATTCTACGTTTTAATGTCATGACTTTAAAATAACACTATCATTTTCGTTGCTTCGCAATTTAAAATCTCTGAATAAAAGAGTTTCTCGAAAACTTAGCCTATATAAAATCCAACTTGCATATTTAAAATCTGACTTGAGTTAACACAAGTCTTCATTTACTAACGATTTAAGTCTAGCATGTTTAAAGTCTACATGAGACTAGCACAAACAATCATCATTAATTGTTAAGGTGGAGAAGCAAGAACTCTACACGTTCGATCGGTCAAAATTAATTCTTATTCCTTACCACGTAAAACCACATTCGTGTCCTTAACACTTAAATAAATTTTTTTTATTTATATTATGACAAATTAGGAACTTAAAATATTTAAATTTTTTGCTATTTTTTTATGGGAAAACGGTACGTGAGAAAAAACAAGTGAGAACAAAACAATAAGCAGACAACATCAAATCGATAGATTCCCTCCCCAAACTAAAACGAAACATTGTTCTCAATGTTTAAAAGCGGGTCTCTACGTAAATTTAAGCCGTTTATGATTTATGCAAAGATAAACGTAAATCGATAAGATGAAAGGATATTGGATTTCCCTAAACTAATTTCACACAAAGGATGAGAAGCTCGAGTGAAACGGGACACACCATCGGACACGAGAGGCTTCATAAATTGTTGGGTTAATCCTGCAAAAATCACAACAAACAACAAACAACAAGAACCGGTAGAGTATAGCCACAACACATCACAACACATTTCTTAAGAAAAATAGAAAAGGATAAGCATGGGGTGAACTCCCAATAAGTGGCTTGTTTTTGGTCACCGAGTCGCAAGCTCGACTCGATCCCTGAATTTAGTTGTCCTTAGGGAGAGTGTGGAGATCCGGGACTACCTTGGGTGGTATGTCCCCTCCGAAGTAATGTTTCACACGGTGACCATTTACTTTGAAATTCGTGCCTCCGGGTTGAGATAATTCCACTGTTCCGTAAGGAAAAACTTGAGCAATAGTGAAAGGTCCTGACCAACGAGTTTTAAGCTTTCCAGAGAATATCTTTAACCGGGAGTTGAAGAGTAAAACTTGATCACCAACATTGAAGATTCGATTCTTGATCTTTGAGTCGTGAAGCTTCTTCGTCTTCTCCTTGTAGATTAATGAATTCTCATAAGCTTGATCTCGAAGCTCGTTAAGTTCATTTAGTTGCAGCTTCCGATGATCACCCGCGGTTTTGAGGTCGAAATTTACATGCTTAAGAGCCCAATATGCTTTGTGTTCCAATTCGACTGGTAAATGACAAGACTTTCCATAAACGAGCTGATAGGGTGTGCATCCGATCGGTGTTTTGAAAGCGGTTCAGTAAGCACACTAGAGAGATATCCTTTTTCTAACACTCAGCAATTAAGCAGTCATTTTGATTAAGATTTTACTTCTCTATCCGTCAGAGTCTGTTATCAAGAAACACATTGTTATATTTCCGCTCCAATTCATCTATAATTTGATAAAATTACACTTATCTCTTTGGAAAAATGTTTCATTAGCAGCTGGTAGTTTTTGAAATGGTCGTAAAAAGGGTACCAGTTGTTGTTAGACCAAACGGTTTTGGCATATCAAAAACACCATTCAGAAACATTATATGGTTTTTGTGTTGTTATTTCTTTTATGGATACTTCAAATGAGGAAAAAACAGCATTAATTCGAAGACTGGTCAGAAATTGACTCTCGGAGGTCGAATTTTACGATCAAAAGGTGTGACAGGTATTTGGGTTACGGTTTCTAGATCTAGACACGTTCATTGGCAGGAAGCCAATACGCCTGTCACAAGGACAGTTCCTGTTGAGTGAACAAAACTTCAAGGGCTTAAGCTTGTCATAGAAAAACCGTTTGCGGGTCTAACATGTCCTGGTTCTCGAATCATCTTTTTCATGCTACAACTTGTAGATCAAGGAACCTCTTCACTATCACATCCTTACTAAGGGGATGGTGAGTTGGATGCAAAAGGGTATTCAGCATCATACAACAACAGGTGAGCACGCTTGCCTATAACCTAGACCTGGGTTAAGGGTACCTAGGAAGGTCCTTGTGCTAGTCAGCGGTGGCCGCTTTAGGTTTATTAGTAAAGCATTGAATAGGTTGTGTTGGCATGTTAAATCTTTGCAACATATCTCGTGCAACTTTGTTAGCATTCATTTTAACAAACTATTTCATCTAGATAACTATATGCTAGTCATTTTCTCAGAAAAAAAATCTTTTCCTTTTAAGATTGTATAAATGCAATTGATTTTTTTTTCCTGAATAGCAATGGATTATGCAAATCGTTTTTCTTGCACAAGTTCTGAGTTACGATTGTTACGCTGAATTATCTAGGGCTTGTTCCTGTTCTAATTTGTCTTTACAAGATCAAGTTTGACCTTTTGGGTATTCTAGACGAGAATATTTTCTTGCTTGCATGAGAAAGCTCATTTTTTTAAGGTTCGACTTCTAAGCAGTATTCATGGTTAACCTTAGCATGTCGTCTAGTTGGGTTTGCAGGTCAGTTAAGTGGCATTCATAGACTAATTTTATCTGATTTGTGTCAGCAGATCCTCAGTTGGAACATTTTGGCTTTCGAGTGTCAAGAAAGATTATGATTGATACGAGATCGTATTTTCATCAATCTCAGTCTCGGCATCGGTGTCTAAATGTTTTACTGGTGATCCTCTCTGAATCTGATAATTCACCATTATCAAGATTTGATTGTTCATTGGAGTGTACCTCATTGATGTATTGTTGGTTGCACTAGTGGATGACCAAGTTGGCCTATGAAAACGACAGCAGCATTGGGGCCTTCAATAATCGTTCTGAGTCATACTGCATCTCATGATTGGCTTGAAAACAGTTTGTTGTAGTTAGTGCCTTAGGTTGATCAATAAGTGCGAGTGCATTCCAAATATGCGAGGTTGCTTCAGCTTCAGACATCTAAACACATATCCTTTTCTCTTTAGCTTCCATCAGTAAAGCTTTATCTTTGAAGTTTACTTGAGAGTCATCTTTCTCTTGGGTTCTTTACAAGCCTCGCAACCTGTCTACTCTCATCTTGCAGTTGTAACATATCTCCTTCTTGCTCTAGAAATGTATTACCAACATTTACCTGGGTTATCCTATGAGTTGTTCAGTAACATATGTGAATAATGCACCGAAGCATGAGGTCCTTGAGTTGGAGGAAGTCCTGAGCTGGTTGTTGGTTTTGGTGGCAAACTGCTTTTGGAAACCACTTAAGAGAATTAGCAATTTGGCATTCATAGTGGCCATCAAGCGTCATTCGGAGGACTGAGCAGTAGTTGCAGGACTAGGTCGTTGAGGGGATGAAAGAGCTGTGCAGATGGCTGGTTGAGCTACATAGGCCAGTGGATTCAACAATACTTGTGACTGCCTCCTTTTTATTGTAGAGTCTTTTTGCATGAGGCACGTAGGCTTTGAGATGAGGTAGATCTGAACATTAAGGTGTGGTTGAGAAATCCATCGTTATGCTTGACATTAGTCACTACTTACCCATATAAAATCCCGGAGATTGTTGACAAAAAACTTGGTGTGCATCTGATGAGTTGGAATGTTGAGCTGGTAATCTTCTATTCATTCAAGCTTGTGCGAAACGCACAAAATAGTATGAATTGTTCGTTTTCCAATAGCACGAAAGGTTCGTTAATCATCAAAAAGTACTTCCTTCCTTTGTTGAATAGTACCTACCTGATCTTGCTAAGCATATCTATATTAATCCCAAATCCTCTTTGCAGTGCTTGTTGATTGAGTTTGTTTGAAGATGTGTCTTGATAGCCTTGACTTAGATGATTCCAGGGGGGCCTTGGAGGGGTTATCAGCCTTCTCAAAGTTTGTTTTCCTCTTCACTGGAATCAGAATCAAGTTTCCTTGGTGAGGAACAGAAGCAGAATCAGTAGGTGGAGGATCAGTGTTCATAGGGTGAGGTTAGTAGGTCCTTTCTGGATAGTTTCCATATCAGCTTGCCATGGGGGTTCTCGAATATACTGTGTATACGAATCTTCCAAGATCGTAGTCACTTTCAACAAATGAGTGGACGAGAAATCTGTGCCGCAGCATTTGTTTCTTCATTGGTTGCCATTGAATAACGTAGTTTAGTAATGATCTGATCGTAAGTGATTGCATGATTGATGTCTTGGTGTGAGGTTGTGATTTTCGGGTAAATTTTAATCCCTCAGTAAAAATGCAGTTTTGAGGGCCTAAATGACTCCGAATGGCCAAAAATGTGCAGGGCTCTCGCTCAAGGGAGAAAGAGTCTCTGACCGTTGGGCGTTTTCGAGCTGGGTATAATAATTTCAAGAACAATCACAAAAATTTTTTTTTTTTTTTTTTTGCTTGTTCGGTCGAAAAAAAGATGTTCGATCGTCTAGTTCGAACGAGGAAGTTCGTTCAGATCGTCCTATCGTTCGATAGTCTCGTCGTCGCCTCAGTTCCGAACGTCTTGTTTCGATTGCTTTGTTTCGAACCACTCGTTCGATTCAAAAAAAAAAAAAAAAATTTCCAACTGTTCGATCAAAGAGAATTTAACATCGTTCGATCAAACCTTGTTCGAACCCCTTGTTCGATTGTTTTGTTCGAACGTCTAGTTCGATAGGCTTGTTCGATCCCTTCTTTTCCACTCGTTCGATCGCTTGATTTCCCCTCGTTCGATCCCTTGATTTCCCCTCGTTCGATCGCTTGATTTCCCACTCGTTCGATCGTCACTCGTTCGATCGTCTTTTTTTCACTCGTTCGATCGAACTCAGCAAAGAAAATAGTTCGATCGCTATGTCTTTTTTTAACACTTTTCGAACCAAAACAACAAGAACAAAGGAAAAACACGAGATCGTTGATGCTAACAAGATGGTTTTGATTGAATAATTAGATTAAAATTACACATCTTTGAATCAAGAATCAATAAACAACAAATATCAAAACAAAAAACTATTACTTTTTTTTCGAATTCAATAAAACCAAAAAAATACAAACAATACTCAAAACTTCAATTTGTAGGATCTTGATATTTTCTGTAGGATCCCTAGATCATTTCCATGGAATCAAGCACAGATACAAATGAAACAAAGATTAAACAATAAAACTTTTGATTAAAAAAAACAAAATGAGAGACTAATTAAAATACCTACAACAAAATCATTAGCGAAATACTAGAAAAACCACTATAATATCAAAAAATTCTTCAAATATATACACCAAATAAATATAATTAAACAATATAAAACCCTTAAGATGGAAAATAATAATGGAGAAGCTATAATGTCTAACCTAATTTTGACTAAACTAGGAGTATTTATACTAATAAGGATTTGCCTTTGAGGGCTTTCTTTTTGGGCTTTTTACATCTTGGCCCTTATACATAATAAATATTAAATAACATAGTCTTTCGAGCTAGACTTTTGTCTTGTAACTTCGAGTGACCGAAGCTTCTTTGTTTGAGTTCATTTATGTGATCCTAACATTTTCATCTTTTTTTTTGCCACTTTGTGCGCTGCCCAATCTGTTATTTCGTACGTCATATTTGCTACAATAGTAGATAAACAAGAATGAATATAGAAGTTGTTATCAACGAAAAAATAGTTGTATATTATGTTTTCAAAGAATAATACCTGCCAGTTGTCGACGTTTATAGTACCATTCTTGCACCATCGCACGGTACGTCTCTGCTAACTTTAACACAGGCTCTTTTCTATATATTACACTACAAGCATTGACAGACTCCACACTATTTGATGTCATATAATTGTAACGCACTAGAGGGCAATGCGCCCGTGACCATCTTTGAGGACCAGCTCTACAAAGCTTTTCATGTGCATCAGGCTGAATAATTTATAGTGTGTTCATGTTTGTTGCATAGTCTTCTCGTGCATATGCCTTGCATATTTTCCAGAATAAACCTTTTCTTTTTTTGTTTTTCAATCCTAGGTTCATCATAAGATGACGACAACATACAGCATGAAAGGCTAAAGGGAATTCTTTTTCTACTGCCAATGCATATGCAGAATGCTATCAGATCATGAATAAAAAAATTAGGATTATCACCAATGCATTCTTTGAGTACGGACATCCACCATGACCAACATGGACCTGTTTCCCCTTTGCATATACCAAATGCAATTGGCACAATCTGATTGTTTCCATCCATGGCCACAGCTACCAGATTTGTTCCCTTGTATAGACCCTTTAAATGCGCAGCATCGATCATAAGCACCGGCGTAGATAATTGAGGAAAAATACAACCAAAAAAACATAGGAATCTGTAACAATATATTATAAACATACTTTTATGATGTATAGAAATTTATTATTTAGATTTTTGTGAGAAAAACACCTTACCGAAGCACCAATGGCAATGAATAACATCTCGAAAACTCCGTTATCGTTTGTTTTGATACGTGTTACTGTCCCTTCATTTTTTTTTCTAGGTTATAACAATAATACGGGAGCATTTCAAATGCTTCGTATGGTGAACCCCTCACCTGTTGTATACCATAGTGCTTCCCTTTCATTGCTTGTTGGTAAGAAATATGTATTTTATATTCTGATAGAATATCTTGTTGTATATCTTTCCCTCTTAAAACCCGTGACCTATCTTGTAATTTTGGAGTAAGAAGGTGACCAATGACTTTTTTGTTTGCATTTCGATGGTTAGGATATGTTTGAGTCTTGGAACAAGTGTGGACATCATTAAGATATGTAATGTAATATTTCTTTGTATTATCCCACAGGGTCGCCCGGAGATACCAATCACATTCAGCAAAATTATAGCATTTTAAGTAACATCTTTCCGGGTCTGATCTGTCTGTTAAAAATTGGAAACCTTCGCTTAAAGCTTTCAACCTAACAGCCAAGATCAAAGATTCTTTGTTGTCAAAAATCTTACCCTTTTCAACTTCTGATTGTTGACTATACTGCTTTGAAATATTAGGTTTTGCCTTGTAAACTGGTGTCTCCGGAATGTCAGGCTCAAATGACATGAACTTTTGCCATTTATGGATTTTGTTTTGGGGGTTTTCATTAACCACATCATCTGTGTTATATTCGTTTGATCTGAAGTCAAATGAGGATTCAGGATTTGAAAAATGTGGCTCATTTTGCAAGTGTAGGGAGTCGTTGATATGAAAATCATTTTGGCCTAAATCAAAAGATATACCATTGTTTAAAAAAGACGTATTGTTATAACTATTATTCAAATGAGACGATGGTATTTCTTGATTAGATGGGCCTTCGTTTTCTAAAGTTGTTGATTCAAAAAAATTAAAGAACATATTTTTTTGATTGTTTTTCTGTTCAGAAACAAACAAATGTGCAAATTCATCATTGGAGTTACAAGCACACCCAACAAAAAATTGTACCTCAGCGTCGTCTGTGATATCAACAGCAAAGTCAAATGACGAGAGCTTAAACGATAAGTTTATCACAGCATTTGCTTCCAACTTGAATTTCTGCATCACCATTTCATGTAACATTGAGTATGTCAAATCTTCTGACAGTATGGAACCTCGTTGGGTTTCATTAAAATGAATTAAGCACTTGAAGTTTTTTATATTTGACGCCATTTTTCTTAAGGTTGAGTTTAGGATGTTATGAATACATATTCGTTTCAAGAATTATATATCTATATTAAAAAATGTAGATCGCGCAAAGTTAAGCGTGATCTACTCAATGTCAGAGAGTTGTCCTATCAACGCTTTTAAATAAAAGTTAAAAAATGTAGATCGCGCAAAGTTAAGCGTGATATACTCAATGTCAGAGAGTTGTCCTATCAACGCTTTTAAATAAAAGTTAAAAAATGTAGATCGCGCAAAGTTAAGCGTGATATACTCAATGTCAGAGAGTTGTCCTATCAACGCTTTTAAATATTATATGTAATGTTGTATTTATACCCAGTAAAATTAATCTTAGAGCCATAACCAGTAAAATTTCTAAACAATGTCTGACAATATACCATTTGATATTCAATTGGCTATCATGAATAGACTTCCAGTGAAATCTTTACTCCAATTTCGTTCAGTTTCAAAGTCGTGGAAGTATTCCATAGACTGTTCCGACTTTGTTCGTGGATACGGTTTTCGTGAGAGCAATAATTGTTGTTTATATTTAACCTTTAAGCAAAATTATGAATACGGTTTTCAATCTTACACCATTTGCTACATGTGAAGGTGTATGGTGTTTTTCATATGGGGAAAACTCAATGCTTTTAATTTGGAACCCATCACTTAAAAGATCGGTCCGTATTTTAGTGATGAATTACTTGTTAGAACCTGACTCACCAAAAATGTTATTTGGTTTTGGTGTCCATCCTGTCACGCTAGACCCAACAGTTTTGAAGATAAATTATCCCTATTATGGTCAAGGTCCATGGTATGTGTCAGTGTTTACATTAAGTTCTAGAACTTGGTATAAACTAGAGAGTTACTGTTTGCCACGTGAATCTATAAGAATTAAACGGTCAGGTCAAGCCGTTGTTGGTGGAAAAATATTTTGGGTTGGTTCAGAGAAGTTTTATGGTGATGATGGTATTTCATACAAACTTTACATGTTAGTTTCATTTGATTTGATTACTCACCAATTTCAGGTAATAGACATGCCTGAAGAGATGCTAGTCGGCCAATATTTACCACCTTACTATATTTCTCTGCTTGAAGACAGTATTATAATATCTGGTAGTTTTAAGTTTGTTGACTTTAGTATTATATATATACGGGAGCTACAAGTTGATGATGGTGAAGTTTCATGGTACATAAAACTATTCACCCTTCCATACCCAATTGAGCATGATCTTAAATTAATTGGATTTACTAAAGATAATCAACCAATAGTTGAAGCTTCATTTGTCCAACAACTGCACCAGTCGCTACAAGTGTTCAATCCAACCTTTCAAATTTTTCAAAACCTTGTTGTCGAATCTAACCATGGATCAATCTTCATTGGCCCCTATAAAGAATCACTAATTCTTCATACTGTTTAATAACTAGCGTAGGTTGTTTTATCTATTTAATTTTTAAATTAACATGCATTGTCTAAGTGTTTTGTTTGTAACTAGCGTAGGTTGTTCTATCATTTCTCTGTTATGAAAGTGACTAATGTATGTCAGGCTATAATAAATTTAAAGAATAATAATACTTGTCTTGGCCAAAAC
>BQNB010146869.1:0-16515 GCA_026074375.1 Tanacetum coccineum
GAGAAAAATTATATTTTTTGTCTTTTAGTGAATTTATTAAATAAATAAAATAATTAAATAATATTTTATTATTTAAAATTGAAAATCATGTTTTTAGGAAAAAATTTAAATATAAACTTTTTACGAAATTTTGACATGACCTATACGTTTATACAACGTTTTCCAAGGTTTCAAACCTCATTTTCAACAATTTTCACAAATTCAACACTTTTCTACAAAATTCTAAAATCTCAATCTTTAACGTTTACTAAAACGTTTTTCCTAAAATAACGTTCAATATCACTTCGTAAATACATTTCCACTTTTAAAAGTTCGACAAAACTCTCATAACGACTAAATATCAACAAGGGTCCATTAGGACATTTATAAGTCCAAAATACTATCCAAGTCCAAAACCAAAGTCCATTTACATATATAAGCTCATACTAATATGTAGAAAATAATCCGGACCATAATAAGCACACCTATTAAGCCGCGGCTTAAATGGACTTATTGGGCCGTTAGTCCAATAGCTCAAAAATACGTATATTAAGCTTGAAAATAAGCTAATAAGCTACGTATCGCATTTGGTTACTATCATAAGCCTCAAAAATAATCCACAACATACGTCATAACACAAAAATAATCAAAATCACTTTTCTAGTGATTTTGGGAAACTATACGTCGCATATAAGCCAAATAAGCCAATAAATAGCTTAAAAATAAGCCTGAATAAGCCATACAAGCTACTTATCAAAAATAAGCTATTTAGCAACATATATTATTCATGTATCATAACCACAACATCAAAACTACAAAAACCCTCTTTTTCTTTCTTTTATTACACAAACCAAACACACCCTTTTCTTTCGTTTCGTTTCCAAAAATTGATTTTCACAACGATCAACTTGTACAACTAACATCTATGCATCAAAATAAACCCAAAAGGACAAATGAAATTTAAATTTGGAAACTTACAAGAAAATATTCAAAAATGTATATTTCGACACGAACCGGACAACCCAAACGTTGTTTAAATGAATACCCAAACACTCGTATCAACCCGGAATATCACGTTCTTGATCAAAGTTGAAATTTTTATGGTGGATTGTTGTTGGTGAGGGGCGGACGAACACAAGCACACACCAAGGTGTGTGTGTGTGTGTTTTAAAATGAAAAATGATGAGGATTATGGGATAATGGGGAGTGTAAGACATCTTTATGTACCAATTCTAGACACATAAGCTAAAATTAAGCCATCTTGCACCCGCCAATTCGACTTCTTGACCCGACTAGCAGCCTATGGGGTGTCGGGTCTTTTTTTTGGTCGAAATCACTTAAATACTGTAAAATCAACCGTAAAAAATTTTCCCTATGTTAATTTAGCATTTTTATTCACTTAAAAAATACTTTTCCATTAACCTAGAGTATTCACACGACATATTTTTACTTTACACCCTTCAAAACTCATTTGGACATTAACGGACGTGTCAGACTCGTTTTTCGGCATTTCTTAAAATTCACAGGTCAAACCACCCGGAATACAAATAACACAATAATTTTCTATCTTTATAGAATGAACTCTTTGTGCCTCTATTTGGCCTTTAGGGTTGCTATTAAACTATCCGCAAGACACATAAATGTGTATTTTGTTTTTCTCATATCTTCCTCTAATTGCCTAACTTGATCCTCTTGATGATCAATTAAATTCAGTATTTATGCCTCTAATTCCTCCTGATAAGGCCTTTTAGGAAACGTGAATCCTACCTCATACTCCAATAGCACTTCATTCCTCATTAAAGATTCTACTCGACACTACATACTTTCTAACTCTTGTTCTAAAGTGGCATCTATGTAGTCGGGACTTTCTTTTTTGGAAAATATTGGGTCGTTCCATTCTTCTTCTTCGTGTTGGGCTAAATCCTCGATGGTTTCCCATGCTTCTTCCAACCTTAATTTTCTAAGTCTCTCGCCTACTGCATAATCAATGGCCATTTGGGTGGCAAAGTCGACATGATCGTAAAAGATTTGAACTTGAAGCCATAAATCAAGGCCATGATGGGGACTTTTTGGAGTAAGTCCTTGAAACAAGTTCACGCATCATAGAGAGATTCATCTTGATGTTGTCGGAACATCAAGATATCATTTCAAAGTTTAGCTATCCTTCTTGGTGGGAAAAACTATGCGAGGAAACGAGTGGTGAAATCATCCCAAGTCGAGATGGATCTCGCGAGTAGATGATCAATCCAATTGATAGCTTGGTCACGAAGGGAAAAGCATAATAGATGCAAACGAGTGGTATTTCTTGTATCACCATTAAGGTCAATGGAATCTATAATCTTGAGGAAGTCCTTAAGATGTTGGATCGGGTCTTCGAACATAAGTCCGTGGAATACACATCCGTTTTGCACCAACTGGATGGTGTCGGATCGCAGGGGGGACACCTTGGATCCTTCAGGAAGCTCAATGGCGTTTCGGTAGCCCTCGTGGCTAGGTCGAGAGTAATCTCCTAAGCTACGAGTCAGTTTGGATTTTCGTCTCCCATGATGGTCAACGAAATAGTAGGTTTGGTTACGAACAAAAGGAACAAAGAAGAGATAGACTAAAAGAAAGTTACTTGACAAGAAATTAAATCTCACTTGATAGGAATCTTGTGAGTAGACCTAAGCTAGATTGAACCCGAAACCTACGCTATTCCCCGGCAGCGGTGCCAAAAACTTGATGTGCGGTTGTCGTTAGAATTCAACAAGAAGTTTTACAACTCCCTAGGCAGTGTACCTAATCGTTGTAGTGTAGTATAGGCAAGACTCGGGGGTTGTTATCGTTCTCAAGGGGAATAGCACTGTGAAGGTCGGATCGAATGTTCACAAAGGTCTAAGGGTTGAAGGAAGATTATTTTTGTGTTTTTAAATTTTATGAAAGCAAGTAAATCTTGGTTTTTAAAGGTTGGTTTGTCTTAACTAATTAATCTACTAATCTAGTTCTACTTTAATGGCGTTGAGGACAATTATACAACGAAGCGTATTCACCTGGGATGCACTACTCCTTACTAGCCATCCAATTCTACCTATTGCTTTGTCACACTTGAGATGATCTGTGTAAGTATTTCCTAAGGTATTAGCGAATTACATGAAAACGCCATCTACGTAATATTCTGCTAGGGCAACACACACGTAAAGTAGTATGAAGACTATTACAAGGCCCCTAAGAGTATATTACATGTAATAAAACACTTAAGAGGGATCAACCATATTGAGGGTAAGGTAGTATTAAGACTGTTACCGGATGGTATCCTTTCTACACACTCGCGTTTCCCTAGACGTCTATGCCAATTTAATATCTTATGGCTAGTTTTCTAGAGTCTAACGCGCACATCCATCAACAAGAAGCAATAGGAAACAAGAATTATAAACTATAATCAATTATACTCACTGAATCTGTTACGCCTTAATTGGTGAATATGGAAGATCCACAATCATCAATAAGAAAATAATAAGATATAATCAATCAATGACAAGTTTCATGCATTCCCAAATAAATACTAGATGAATAAGCCAAGCATACTTAAACAAGAGAAATCATAATCAACAAAAGGAATTGAAGACATAAATTAAGATATAATTCATAATCAAACCATTACAAGATGTTTATGAAATGAATTAGGTCTTCTAAGCTGCTAGAAAAACACCTATCCAAACCCTAGAATTGGACTTAGGGTTGGGGGCCTAATAAAAACGAAGTTATGAGGCTATATTTATAGGAAAACCCTAGGTCGGCAATCCCGACGCCATCGGAGAAAATCCTGACGTCATCGCGTTGTCATCTTTAGCTAGGTTGTAGATTTTCTCATTGCGATCGTGTGGGCTATTGAATCGTCAGAATCCAAGTTCGTATGAAGGAGTTATGATCAAAACAATATATGATACTTCACGCGCAAGTGGAATAGTCTTCTTTATCTCATGACGCCGAATCTTCTAGGGTTTCTTTAGGTCGGCTACTTTCTAACGCCATTGTCAAATCCATGACGCCGTCACTAGAAAGATCACGACTGTGTCGCTTGAAGCCTGCGACGCCGTCTCCACACTCTGTATGCACAATTCTTCAAGAGATTTGGTGTTGGTCCGTAGTCTTGTCCGTTTCTTCTCAAATTGAGCCCAAGTCACGTATATTTCCTCCAAATGCCATCCAAGTGCAAAAAAACCTGAAAACAAATGATTAAGCACATAATCTGGGCATATTTGCATGATTTAAGGGGTTAAATGACCCCGAAATAGTGTATAAAATGATGGGCAGTGTACCCGATCAGATGTAGCTTCGTTGGTAAGTAGGGTGTCGATCACTAAGAGTGGAAGTTAACTTTTAATTCTATTGGTATTTTATTTATCTAGGTCTAATACTAATCTAACCTAATTATTCTAATTAAATCTAATTAAACCTAAAGTAAGGCAAAAAGAGGGGGGGTTTCAGCCTGAGAGGCTGGCATAAGTTTAGTTCTAATTATCCTAAGGTGATGACAAATAAGTAAATAACGCACACAAATGATTAACAAAAGATTGGTAAGTATTCAAATATGAGAAAAACGTATTAGCCAGTTTAATCTAATAATATGCCTTGATTGTCTATTCATGCAATGATTGTATTAATTTGTTAGTGATATATCATTCTAAAGTTAGGTGGATCTTCTCCCTAGACTCGATGTTTTGTCACTGGTTAATCCTGTCACAATTAACCTAAACCCGCATAAAGCTCACACCGTTGATTATAATCTATCTAGGAAGCTATATTAGTGGTTTTATTGAATCCTAGCTCATGGAGGCTTTACCAACTTATTGCTTAACGGAAATTCATATACTAGTAGTCCACGCCCACTTAACTACCTATGGAAATAGGACGTTAGGTGTAGTCCTAAGTCACCATCTTAGTCTACCTATCTACTTAACCATAGATCGAAACACATCTTTCTATTGGTGATCCTAGTATTCAAGCTATATGAATAAGCGTTATATGTTTCTATCCTGGACTCTTAGCCTACGCTCAAACAACACCGAGGTTGTAGCGCCTTAAATATGTAGGACTAGACCTAGTTGAATGATGAGTAAAACACATAATTAACCACATAAATGGATATGAAGTGATAACCATAATCAACATGCAACAAATAAGGAACAATCGGTATAGAGACAAATCAAAACATTATATTATCATAAACATGGCTAGTACCTAAAGGTATTAGCCGATAGTCATTGTAACAATACACGAGATCATAGATGAACGATTAAACATAATGTTAACCGAACGCATATAGTGGAGTGTAGAGATTATAAAAGTTTTCCCATAGATTTGACCACTTTACAAGTCCTTCATAGCTTCATAGATCTTCTAAAAATCGGACTTAGTGGTTAAAAACATGTCTACAACTGAGTTTAGGGTTTTGTATTTATAGAGTGGAAATTGATCAATACGCCATATCGGGCGATGTGGGATACGACGTATTCGGGGATTTCTTGGAGTAGGGACCACGGTTGATATTTTTCAGAATCTTTCAATGATTTACCATTGATACGGCGTATTGAGTTTCATGGATACGGAGTATTAATAATCAATTCTTCGTGGTTTCTTGTGAAGTGCAGGCACAGATACGCCGTATCTTCCTTGATAGATACGGCGTATAGAATGTCAGAACAATATTCTTTATATTTCTTCGTTTAAGCTTCAGAATGCGTGTCTTTTAGCTAATCTTCACAAAGTACTCCATAATTACAGCAATTCTCAAATATAAACGATTAAGTATCAATTCTTGCAATAATTATATAAAATGGGTAATTTACATAGGATAAATGATGCTATAAAAGTGACGTTATTTGATGTCATCAGGTAATATGACCTTAACGAGCCATAACAGAGATGTGGTGTCGGGGTAAGTTGTGACCAATGACCATGGGCTCTGGCACCCTGAAACCGATTATCTTGGTTAATTACGATGTTAGATGGGTTTTTTTTCTTTGGCCTATTTGTGTAATTCTCTGATGTTTTTATTGATCATGTTACTTTTTATAATGCTAATCTTGAACATATTGATGTAGCGGATTTGGATGACCTTAAATTTCGTTGTTCAAATAGTACAAAGTGATTAAAGGAAAAAGCTTGACAACAACATTTTGACCGGTTGCGAAAATAGCGATAATGCGATCACGTACGACGACAATTTTATCTTGCTTTTCAACACAATTTTCGGTGGTTTCAGATTAATAGATGTAGATTCTTGAGTTGTTTTAAGTAAACCAATAAAATGAAATGTGTGGCTTGGACAATTGGCCATTGATCCTAATGGACATGTTATTTTGGTTTTTTTATTGTGATCATTTGCCAAGATACTACAAGATATTGTTAAAAGTGGACAACGTGAATCTCAATAACTTGTGAGGTTATTGATTTGCGTTCATGGCTTATCTATACTACATATAATAGAAAATCCTACAAATCTTGAAAGTGAAATGTTGAAACTATTTTTGGAAGTCCTTACACTATTTTAGGAAGGTATACGTAAAGCTGGAAAGTATTAGCACAACTTAAAGTATTTTAGGAAGTCTTTACACTATTTTCGGAAGGCATATGCTTAGCTGAAAACTATTAACACGCTATTAATACACGTCGAAAACCGGGTTGACCCGGGTCACTTCAAACCCGTCGGGTCTAACCGGGTTTTATATATATAAAACCCGGTTTAATTCAACCCGTTTTTTTGACCGAAACTGGTTCAACTGGTTCAACTGGTTGAACTGCGCGGGTCGAACCGAGTTTCAAAACATTATGTTTAATTGTCAAATCCTCAAACTGTTATTATTTTTCGTTTATAACCATAAACTTTTTTTTATCACTAAACTATCTGCCGCTATAAAATCCTATTGCTATATACGGTTAGTTCAAACTTATAACAATTAAAATTAAAAAAATGATTTATCATTTTTTTCAATTTTCAAATACAAATAAGCGTTTAAGAATGTTTTTTTTTTGGTGCAGAAAAAAAATAAGCGTTTAAAAATGTTGTTAAACCAAACACCCCTCGGTTAAAAAAATTTAAGAGTTCAATAACCTTAGATGACAACAAAATTTTGGCCGCTAGAAGCCATTAAAAAACGAAAAACATTTCACTAGAAAATAACTTACACCACCTTAAACCAGTAAGTTCGATACTCATAAACCAAAAAACAAACACTCCACATTTATACTTCTATATCTATATCTATTCTATACTCTCTAATATAATAAGGTTTTGAACAAGTATTCTAAGCACGAAAATTAAATACCTCATTAATGTTATTCCTAAAATAACCCATTTGTACAATACTCTAATGCACCTTAATAATAAACCACTCCTGGATGAAAAAACATTATTCATAATCTATCTATTCTATACTTACTCTCTAATATAATAAGGTTTTGAACAAGTAATCTAAGCACGAAAATTAAATACCTTATTAATGTTATTTCTAAAATAACCCATTTGTACAATACTCTAATGCACCATAATAATAAACCACTCCTGGATGAAAAAGCATTATTCATAAACCTCTGAAAACATTAGTCAAACCATAGTTTTTAGGGTACGTTTGGTATCCGGTTTTTGACTATAAGTAATGGAATGAAAGCAAATTCAAACGTTTGGTAGGCATTATTTTGATTCAAAATAGTTTTTAATTCCTTTAAGTAAGGGATTTTATAAATCCGACCGTTATAGCTAGGATTTAATGAAAGGTGTGGGCCACTATTTGTCAGTCAAACTTTTTCCTATATGTTGTTTTGTCTTTTTCGTTTGAAAGTGAGACACAATCACTTTTTTTAATATGGTAATAAAAAACACTTTTTAATGTTTTTTTAATTATATTAACATTTAATTTGAAATCCATTCCTATTAATATTTGACAAACCAAACAACACTTTATACTATCATTAATTTTTTTCTTTTCATCTTTTCTTTCAAACTACGAGGCCTGGTCACACCCGTGCATTGCACCGGGCTTGTTTGTGTGTAAAATCGAACTTTTATTTATTAGAAGTATCATATGAGTTCATAACGTGCGTTGCACCGGGCTTGTTTTTTGGGAAAAATCAAACTTTTACTTATGTGAAGCATCGTATAACTTCATACATGTGCGTTACTCATGGGATGTGCGTAAATGTCTAGTTAAAACGTAAACCGTTAAATGTTAAGCCCCATATCAACTCGATCAACTCATGCAGCGTGATAGTTTGTTTTCTACAACCTTGATCAATTCTAGGATTTCCAATCATTTTCATTAATGATGTTTTTGTATATATCATAAAGCCTATTAGTTTAAATGCCATGTTGTTACTACACACAATTTAAGTGTTGGATGAGGTTCAACTATTTGATCTTATATATCTATCTCTTTGTATACATACCTGAACAACATCATTTACTATTCTACTTGGTATAGTAATAAAGCATATACATAAAGGGTGATGCCTTAATACTGAAAAAGAAAAACATAGTTTGCAACAATGAAATTTTCAATCGCAACACTATTAAATCTAGGAGGCATCCGGCTTTCTAATAGCTATTTGAATTACTATTTCTCACAAATGCAGTAAGCACAAATAGTTGGTTAAAATGTATATTGACACTTTAGAGATGAGATAACGTCATTTTGCCATTCTAAGATATATTGTATGCTTTTAGGAAGCGAAGACTGAAGTAGTATACAAACATTACATAGGTCCATGTAGAAACTACATAGGTCCATATCCACATTACAGGTGGTTTCTTTGTGTTACATTCTCTTTTCCTAATGAAATTTCATGCCAAGCAAACAAAACCAATTGCTATGACATCATTAGTACATTAAAATGAATTTATAACCAACGGGTTAAATATTGTTAAACAAAACTACTGAAAGTGATTTGAATATCAGGTTTATTTAGTTTCACAATACCATCAGTCTAAAAGAACATGTTGGGACACATAATCATCACTTTTGATCCATTTATCTGAGAAGGTCATTTTTAATTATATATTATCCTAGGCGCCAAGTGGGTAAAGTTTAAAATACATGTAATGAAACGGTCCAATCGAGACAAAAGTTACACACTTACATCAGCTCGTTGTTTTCCTTTGCTTAGGCAGCCAGCCCAAGCTATCGTTGGATAAATGCCACATCAAAACAGAAAATCAGACTTGTTCACACAAATAATAGAATTCTTAGCTATAACAATGTTCACTTACCATAGTGACATAGCAGTAGCAACAAGCGACACACCAGATTTAAAATGAAATTTTGGAAGATGTGACAGTAAAAAATGTGCGGAACCAAATATGATGATCCAATAAGAGTCTCTTAGCCTAGTGCAATCAGTGCACACCATTTCTATGAACTTTTGTGAACGGCATTTTTCACATCACACATGTTACACTATGTTCACTCCTAGCATGATGTGGGTAATACTTATCCAACGGCTCGGTGTTATGCCACAAAAAGTGTGCCTGGCAAGGACACCTTCCAAACATCTTAAATGACTCCTCTAAAAAATTCCTAAATCCATCATGATTCTTAAAACAAAAAACACCAGGAAGTTAATTAGAATTTAGATCAAATAAAGGCAAACTTAAAGTTGTAAAAATAAGAACCATTAATGAACCAATAGGATTAAGGCAGATACCTTTTACGCCTTGTATAAAAACTTCTCATGTAGCCACTTCATGCCAGACTCACCTTTTGTATTCCCTGTCCAAGCAATTCGCGGCAATAAGACAATGGATTTCTATAGGCACCATAGATTTATGTTACAAATTTGACTATTGCTGCTTTTAAAACTCTTGAACCATATAGTCAGATAGGGGGCGTTTGGGTTAGCATTTCTTTCTGCTTATAACTAAGTACTTAGTTGCTTAAAATTAAGACTTTCTTAACCTACCCGAAGGTAAAAAAAATTACATGTGTCATGTTTTAGTTTCAATGTATAGCATGAAAATGGCTTATATTATCATCATAAAACTGATATTATGTTACAAAAGGATTTTAGTAAACTTAAAGACTACTTCGGTTTACTAAAGGTATATGGGTTGATAATGTAGAGAAGTGGGATATTGTGTGTTCCTGCATGCTTGTCAAATTAGTTGAAGCGAGTGTCAGATTAGTTGAACTAACATTCCAGTCAAAGAAGTAATTATCTAAAGAGTTTTTTTTTTGAACGGCAATTTGTGGCTACATGGCCCCTAGCCCAGAAGGCGTAGCGAGCCCACACAACCAGGTTGGGTCCAGCCCAGAAGGCAATGGCACCCTTCCCTTTACACACGCGGGAGGAAACCCCTATTGCCCTAGACAAGACTCGAACATGAGACCTTGCCTAGGAGGGTAAAACCTCCATACCATTGGACCAAATGCCCGTTGGTAGTAATTATCTTAAGAGTAACCCCCACCCCACTGTTAGTACTTGCTATATTATCGTATGCAAGTTCACGAAGTGTATCTGAACCATTTAGCACTTTTGTCATATAATTCATTGTCGATGTACGGGGAAAAGAGTGCTAATTGGAGCATTACACAAATTCTTAATGAATCAGCTGACGGTGCTAATTTCAGTCAGTTTTATACTTCTGAATTGACCCATGAGTATGTATTTGTACCTGGAGTGTAGGAATTTTGTGCTCAGTCAACCGTTTGATCTTCAGTAGCTAGATTCCACCAAAGATCTAGAAGAATAAAATGATATGCACAAACCATGTTCAAACTAAGATTCTCGGCTTTCAATGACATCAACATAATAGCTACCTGCAACATGTGTTGAAAAGAAATTAATGACTGATAGATATGTGACTATAAATGACGTGATAACCACCACTTTCAAATAAGCACCTAATGTTATCCTTATTAGTATGTGCCTATCTCATCCAAATGTACACAAATAAGTCTATAAGCACTTTTGAAAAAAATCAATAAGCACTTAATATACAAAATGCTATACACCCCTTAAATAAAGTAAGATTGGCATCATGGCCGGATTTGAGCATGTGTGGGGTGGTCGACCGCACATGGCCTCCAAATTTGTAGGGGCACCATAATTATGGCCATCGATGCTCATTTAGTTCGTTGTTTAGCTTAAAACCTGTTGTAATGTGGTTAAAAACTCAAGATATTTTAATTCACACGAAGTGTAAGAAGAAATTTAGTTACTTTAAGTGATTTACAGAAATTTTCAAAACAAAGAAGATATGGAAGTTACGATCTGGTGAAGAAGATGAAATATATGTGATTTTTACATTTTTACACCTTATAATTTCAATTTTTATCATTTTTTATTTTAGTTCTTTTGTTTCTCTCCATGCTAGTTTCAAAAAAGACAGTTTCAACCCAATGTTTTGCTTGTCGATGGTTTAAAAGGTGCTTCATATCATTAATGTCATATATTTAGATCATTTGCATTTAGTTTTAATATTGTTTAAACTCGACTAAAACAACTTTACATATGCATTACGTCTTTATTTTCGGGGCATGCATTATATTTTTTGGCGCATTGTAGTTTTTGCACAGGGCCTCTAAAAACCACGAGACGGCCCTGATTGGCATACAAATATATAGTTCTCAAAACATAAAATACCTTACAAATGCTTCATGATTATGCATAATCCTATATTTTCAGTAATATCTATGGAGTCCTGTTTTGTAATAAAGCTCCTCAAGGGGTTGGAAACCTGCATATTAATTGAGACATTACCCAAAATGTTGTTTTCTGAGTTTCCACCACAGCCCCTCTACCTCGACAATGGTCACATGATATTATATGATTGTGTATTCGTCTTTCAAAACCTTGCAAAACTTATCAAGGTTGTGACATATGCATCTATCTAGAACCCGTTTTCTTTCAATATTTGTGACCACAACTGTGACATACTTTAAATCACTGCATATTCTAGATGATCTGAACGGTTAGGTATTTGTGAATCAAAACCTTTTCTCCAACCCGGTAACAGAACGGTTAGCACTAACCCAATTAGCTGCAATTTGGTATCAAAATGTATCTGGTTACATCATAAGAAAAAACAATAAGGTTGTCTGGATAATTATGATTTCAATGTTCATTACCACGAAGACCCTGAGGAAACCAAGTTTTTGGTATTTGTGACTAAAACTGGCGGAGCTGTCTTCTCTTGGTCTCTTTCGTGAATCTTTTAATACAACTGATATTAGAGGTTTATACACCATAAATAGACTCTGCTAGACTTTCGACTGCATCCTAGCATAGGCATTCCTGTTTGCTCTGTACTCTTCCATATTATTTTGCGTCCTACATCCATTGTGCGTCCTGCATTCATGGACCTTCGCTTAGAATACGCCCCACTTCACCACCTAAATTAATAGCCCAAGGTGTTTGGTTCATAGGCTGAGAAAACACTCCAGCATATCAAAATAGGGTGTTTGGATATGCATATTAAAAATGGCTTATATTAAAGGGAAAAAAATAGGTTTTGTTTGAATTTTATTCAAGAATAACAAAGCCGTATTTGTTACCTGCTTTTTCTGCATCGGATATGTTGCTCCCATCTTTCCCTGGCCTCTTTCCATTTCCCCTCTTTTTCGAACTATCAAACAACGTCACACATTTAAATCGCTTACTGATTTCAACATAATCATACAATTGCAATAACTTTTTTAAAAAAAATCAACACATAACCAAATCAATTTAGATGATAGAGATATTTACTTATTTCAATTCAATTCAGAAAATCATAGCCTTCTTCTTCTTCCCCCTCCACTTTCACCATGATGGTTTTGCCTGTCAAAATGATTTATTAAAAAAACCATCAAGATCTAAAATCACATAATCAAAATTGAAAACTAAAATCTTTGACAAAAAACCCTTAAAATCTACCATAAAAAAGGCATACCTTATGATTTAGTGAATAACGATATACCATGTACTCTTCATATGCCCAGGATTGTTTGTATCCGTTTGGTTATAACTCCATGGTGTAACTCCAACAACACTTGATGCAAGCTTGACTGGGCTTATAAACTTTAAGCTTAAGGTGAAATCGTCTTTTAAAACTCAAGCCTGATTGAGCATGTATTTAAGGCTAAAACTCGATAAATAGTATTCATACAACCTCGATTCGATATGCTTCATATACATGTTTTATTAGGTATATTAAAACTGATAAAAGTGTAACCTCGCATGAGCTCCATTAGGTTTCTGACCCAGGAGTATGCTCAATCACAACCTTAATAGACAACAATTCCAACAGCATTAAAAAAATATTACTAATTCACTAATCAACCAATTTCAATAAAAAAACCTATATCTCAAAACATCAAATCAAATTCATATAAAAAAAATAAAAACAATAATTAAAAAAATACCCGAAGAGAAGAAGATGATGAAGATTGTTGTTGTTGTCGATTCCCAGCTGATACAATCGCAGTGGCAGCAACATTAATTGTATCAATTGCCTCATCTGTTTTTATATAAATTTTGCAGTTGGAAGGATTTTTGCATTTGGGGGTCAAACATGGCAACGGAGGGGGGGTGTTTTGGCAGATATAATTAAGGGAGTCGGCATTAAATCTTAGGAGGGTTTTGATTTTATTCATTGTTGTTGTAATTGTTGTTGTATATAACCGCAAGAAGCCTGTGTGTTGGCCAAATTAAAAGGTCACGATATTTAATTCCTCAATTCATTACTACTGCACATTTAATCTAAAAACTGGATCTTATAATATAACGAGGCTTGTCGACACCCGTGCGTTGCACCGGGCTTAGTCTGTAGGCAAAATTGGATTGTTAAGCTACTTTGTTCATTTGAGCACTGTATCAAACAGCTGATGCACATAAATTTTATAAAACACTTTAACTTTGAACAAACTGTAGAACATCCTAGTAACACAAACAGTTTTTTGCAGCCTAAAATATAGGAAATTAAAACTTACCATTTATTTTATTGAAAATCTATTGTTTTAAATCTATAACTTATATACATATAATATCATCATACGGCTAAAAAAACTTGATCAAGAATCACTCAAATGATACTTGAACATGCATGTTAGAAACCACATCAGATACATATATTAAATGAGATGAACACTTTTGAGACATGTGTTATAGAATCCAAACTATAAAAAATACTAACTGTATTTAAACATGTTCATAAGCTTAATTAAAGTTTTCCTCACCACATGACTCTCCATCATCTTCGACAACGACCCCCCTTGCTGCTTGAACGTGTTGTTAGTACTTTCCGTTCATGAATAATCAAACATTTCACGTTAGGATGTCTAAGTGGATCATATCTCCACATATTCTTGAACACATTCTGTGAATTTTTTATATCTATTGACAAAAGCAGAATCTCAGCTCCCGATTTATATTTACATAGAACTTTTATTGCAACATCAATGCTTTCAAGTTCATTCACAAACCCTTGTCCCGTTTGCTCTTCAGATACCACCCTCTCTTTGTGTGTCAACTTTGACACCACAACTAATCATCTATTTTTCTTCAAAACGGGAACACAAAAGAACATTAACAAAGACTCTAAAACCATAATAGTTACTTCGCTAACTTCTACTACCCCTGATCACTGCTGCAAGCTGGTGGTTATCTGACTCAACTACCAATGACCCAAAACCTGTGACACCTTAAAAGGCTTTTTATTATGTTTAGAAAGAACGTATGGATCAAATATAGTAACTATATGTAGAGATCATTGAAATATAGTAAAAAAGATGATAATATGCAACATTTAATGTGGTTACTTGGCTCATCAACTTACATGATCACAGTCTCAAACCCACCTAAACATACCCATTTTAGCCCACTTTAACACCCACTTCAGTCCTCATTTTAGCACTCAAATGCATCCATCGCATCCCACGTTTTAGCCCCCTATCCCACCTGTTTCAGCCCCACTTCATCACCCAAACCCACCATTTTCAGCCCCCTAAAGGCATCCACTTCATCTCCCATTTCGGCCCCTATTTCATCACCTAAATCTATAAATAGGTCAACTCTAAGGTACCGCAAAACTAAACTATGCTCTTTTGTTTTTAACATTCTTATTAGAGCTTATACATCTTCAGAGATTGGTTACAATGTTGATCATGTCATAATTTGAGCATATTAGCAAAATATATGAAAGGGTTTATAGTAATTTGTCAAGGCGATGTTAAATGACATGGAAGAAGAGGATTCTTACAGATGCTCACGTGTAGTTTTGCAGCGAGAACATGTTATTATAGCTTTAGGGACACCAACATCCCCATAAATTTCGCAAGGTTTGACCTGCAAAGTAGAAAATATAGTGACAGCTTTTAGTTTTGTCCGTTCATGTTAACTGCATTGTTCTCTATATATCTATGAGACAAAAACAATAGTTTCTATACCACATGTTTCTCTTTAACCATGGTATTACTAAACCTTGAGTGATCAAAGATTGAATGGTTCTTGATAATAAAAGGTTATATATCAGATGCTTCAAATATTCTAAAAGGGTGAGAGAAGGTTGCCACATTAACCTTAGCTTGATGACTCTGACTACTGTGATTAGGAAGCTGAGCGCAGTTGACATGTAGAACTTAGTCAGTTAGAGTAGTGAAATTTAAATCTTTATCTCTTGAAATTAAACAACCGGATGAGTTGTATATCTTCTCATAAGAATTTATTTACAGTGTTGGAAAGAGAAGTGGTCATATACCATACAGAGACTCCAAGCTCACTCGCATATTACAACACTCGTTAGGTGGCAATGCTCGTACTGCTATCATATGCACCTTGAGCTCAGCTTCCAGCCATGTTGAACAATCCAGGAATACTCTCTTCTTTGCTACCCGAGCAAAGGAAGTAACAAATAACGCCCAAGTTAACATGGTATGCATATTGTTTCCTCCAATTCCCTTTACCCATTATGCTCTTTACCCAGATATTACAACAATTATGCTATTTATTTTTACTTGGGTGACTTGCGACACATTTTCTGTTAGGTTAGTTTTTCTTATCAAACTCATGTATCCCATTAATTAGTGATATGGGTCTAACCTGTAACCTTTATAAACAAATATTACATTGTCTCTTTGTAATCTTACACTTATAACATAAACTTTTAATGACACATACTAAGGTTGTTGTTTTATTTTTGAAAAACTATGATCAGGTTGTTTCAGACAAACAATTGGTTAAGCATTTATAGAAGGAAGTTTCTAGACCGGAAGCTGAGCTGCGTACTCCTGATCCATCAAATAATAAAGATTCTAATATATCAGGGGTGCTTGGGTAAGCTCAAGCTTGAGGGCTTAGGTATCCTTGAAAAGCTTAAGCTACTTTGCCTTTTTAAAGCTTAATGTGATTTACACATTAAACCATAAATAAGCTTTACCCAAACACCCCATAAATAAGAAGAAAATTTGTTAACTTACATATTCATACTCTGCTTTCCCTCCCCACTTATCGAACTCAAGCGTATGCTCACAAGATATAAAATAATAGTCCCATGTCACACGATATGGAGTAGCAAAGACATAAATA
>BQNB010146870.1:6472-16514 GCA_026074375.1 Tanacetum coccineum
ACTAGTTAAAAGGGTGACGGGTGGTTTAGGGTTTCAGTTTAGGATTTTAGGTTTTTAGATCGAATTAGGGTTTAGGATTTGGGGTTTAAATGTGTTGCTTTAGGTACTAGTAACTTGTGTTAATGAGTTTGTACGAAAACTAGAATGAAAATGGTGGGAAAATGAGCTAGTTTGAATCTATGCTTTATTAGTTTGTACATTGAGCTTAAACATGTTGTACCATGATTTAGGAGGGTAAATGTAATTCAAATATTGTGCTATAATACTTGTACATATGCCTTGAAAGCTTACATACTCATTTTATATGTAAACATTACATATAATTAGGGTTTTGTTATAAATGTTTAACATTTAAAGTCGTTTTGATAAAATGTCATGGAAAGTAAGTTAAATAGATAACGTATTTAGTAAAAATGATATTGGAACATAGACTTGACATGTTAGGATGTTTATATGATATAAACGTAGTTATAGTTGGCATTGGTTGTTGCGTGAGCTCGTTTACTTTAAAAATGTAAACTTTGTTACATAATGGAATAAAGCAAAAATTTTCCCGTGAAAAAGTAGTATTTAATATAATATAAGTGGAAATTACAGTGATGAAAATTGTGGGTTGTTACAGCGGTATACAAAAATAGTCTTCCGAGGATCAAGGTCACTTTGATATCCTCAGGCATATCAAGAATTATAAAATCTACGGGGAAAACAAATTTACCAATACCTACTAGCACATTTTCAGCAATTCCTTTTGGATATTTCACTGTCATGTCTGCTAATTCAACTGTCAACTTAGTGTGAGCTAATTCGCCTAATCCTAAGTTAAGGTAGGTCGAGAGAGGCATAACACTAACGCTAGCTCCTAAGTCAGCAAGGGCATTATTAAAGCAAACATTATTAATAAAGCAAGGTAAAGTGAAACTCCCTAGGTCTTTCTCTTTTCTGGGTATGGAATTATTGATATGTGAAGCTTCAGAGTAAGCTTCCGAGAATTATGGTCCATATGATCCCCTCTTCTCTTCACAGTAGTAACCATTCAAATGACTCAGAAACAGAATTGTCATTTGTTTTGTCTCGTACATCAATGTACGGTTCTATCCAATGGATATGACGTATTGAGAGGATCCCATACGGCGTATCGGGTATGAATCAGCTTCAACAATAGTTGAGATCGACTTGACATGGTCTCTCGGGTTAGTTTCAGTTGAGCTTGGTAAACTTTCAAATCGTATTTCCTGTAGGACCTTGCTTATTCGCCCGATTTAGATCTTTAAAGTTTTAATTGATGCTCCTTGGTTCCTTATGGCAGTATCCGTTGAAGCTCGGATCTCTTTGATCAAATTAAAGTTTTCCTCATGTTTTTTTGCCATTTGACTCATAAACTTGCTTAGGGTTTCTTTCATAGACTGCCTTCGTTCTTGGTACAAAGAATTTGCGTTGTTCCTTTGGTAGAACCCTGGAGCAGTAGCTCTATACCCCCTCCTTGAAAAGGTGCACCAAATTGAGTGTAGTAAGCTTCTTCGAGGGTTTTCCCTTTGATTCATCGTAAACGAGTCGGTAATAATATTCCCGTTAGATGTGAAAATTGCTTGAAGACAAACAATGATCAATCTTTCAGATGTCGTAATCCCAACGAGAATTGAATTGAAAACCACGTTTATGTTTAAAATTAAAATGCTTGATTGTCTTTTAATTTTTGATTTTGGTTTTTAAAACTACTTTTAATTATTAAAGATTATACTAATTAAAGATGTAAAAATTATACTAACAATTATACTACTAGAATTATGCTAAAATGAACTAAAAGAGATATAAGACGAACATGCTTGCTAAGTAACGTAAAAAGTTCCTCAAGTGTGAATTAAGGTTTTACTTAACGAATTAACTTCCTTAGAAAAGATAATTATCTCACAACGTTGGTTTATTTTGACAAAAATCTCTTAAAAAGATATAAATAACTAGATGTGTCGTTTATCTATTTTTTCGGATTTTGCCCTTCAAAACATTCAAACTACAAATCTAAATAATCGAGAATTGTTAATTAACAAACATTTTTACAATCCACACTTAATTTCCAATCCACTAATTACTTAGCAAGCACAAATAAACTACTCACTAATCATAACAATTAAGCTAGAAACAATCATAATATCAAACATAATTTTTTTTAACTAATTAAAAAGCTACTAAGAAAAGAAATAGGAAAAGAAGATAGAACCCGATCCGAGCAACGAAAGATATTACAACCACCCGATTTAATAAGCTAAAGTAAATAATCAAATTGGATCTAGCTTATTAAACCCTTAAGCTCCGGCCTTAGATGTGGAAGGACGAAATAAGAAATAAGACATGAAAGGTTAAGACAATTATCAATTAACTTAATAACACTTTTTAAATTTTAAAAACTTTTCAAACTGAAAAGAAAATTAAAATTGTTTTCAACAAATTTTACTAAATAGTTTCAAAACATTTAATGGGCTAACTAAGCCCTAAGCCCAAATCCTAACAATCTTACTTTCAAAACGTTTTCTGTTAACTTCCATTAAAATTGTTTTTATCAAACGAAATTCCGTAAGTGTGGATCGAAAACTAGCTCTCGAAAATAAAAAGGGAAACGAAAGCTTATTCAATAAGCTGAGTTACTCGTTGCTCCCTTTGTTTTACCTCTTGATTCGAGCTCGAACATTGAATAATCAAACCGAATATGCTAGAACTATAAGTAATCTAAACTAATCGAGACCAAATAAGCTAAATTTAAGACATAAAACTAAAACTTAAGCTTTCGTAAATCTAGGAAACACAAAGCTTAATGAATAAGCCGAGGATAAGCACTTACGATTTCCTTATGGATTTAGAAATAAGCTTAAAGGAAAAGAGATATAAAGGGAAGAAGAAAATGAATAAGCCGAAGCTTATTATTGTTTTGTTAGCTAGATCTAAAACCGAATAAGCTATAAGTAGCTTATTCGATTATGAAAATAAGCTAGGAAAGAAAGGTAAATCAGCTTATTAGAAAGTAAGCATAAGCTTAACAGCTTATTTATAAGCTTATTTGACGTGGCTTATAAAAGAGTTGTAAGATCTATTCGAACAAGCTATGTTATAGCTTATTTGAGTATCTTATAAGATCTAAATAAGCTGAGAAAAATAAGCCATAAATAAGCTTATAAGGAGCTTATGTTTGATAAGCTAGAACTTAGAAGAAAAAGAGAATAAGCCTCAAGTAATAAGCTATTAAAACAAACCAACCTTCATATTTTATTAATAAGCCAAAGAGTTTATAATAAGCTATCACTAATAAGCTGGAAATAAGCTGTTTACATAAGCTGGAAATTAGACTAAAATAAGCTAAACACTAATTTATAACTACTCCTAACACTATATCTTACGTAAAAAGAAAGACAGAAAAAAATGAATTTCAAAGTTGCGTCCCTTTTTCTCCATTAATATCAATTCCACCGCCTCAATTCAATAGCTTTCGGATCCGAATCAATAAATTCCAGCTAATTAATTCAATTTCAGCCATTACTAATGCGTCACGTGGCAGCCTTCAATAATAAAGAGCCAATCATTTAGGTTCGGCATCCCGAACCAACCACCGAGCCAATCCTGAGCCTCCACTCCCAACCAAACCTAGCTCCGAACCTGCCATGTGATAAATACTAAAAAGAGCATGTTAGGATTATGAAAAAGACTCGATCACCCCGTGTATCGTTTAGAATAGCATAGCTCGTAATCCGATAGTTATCATAATACTTATGGAATTGGGCTGGGTCTTTTACCCACATGTAAGCCTACTCCATAGCTCATTAATGGCATCCATAACATTGTATTTATACCCCCTTTCCAGCCATAGGAAGAGGTTGGTTGTTCATTCTATCATACACACAAATAAGGTGTATTTTCTCTCACTCTAACTTACTTTCTCTCTCTAAGATAAATTGGCCAACCCCTGGATCATTCATTGTGTTATGATATCCAAGATCCTACATTTGGTATCAGAACACATGGGATGATTAGCTAGATTGTGTGTGCGTTTTCTTGGTTAGATTAGGTCAAAAGTTTGATTTTGAACATTTATGGTCTCATTCTTGACACGCTTTGATTCTCACGTTTGTGGTGTTAAAGTTTGTGTTTTTATAGTTGTTATAGCCTTCTAGGATCAAGTTGTGCAAAAGAAACCAAGCAAAAACGTTTAAAAGGGTATTTTTAGGTGGAAAAAGTCGTATTTTTCATCACTGCGTTTTGTCTCTGGTATGTGTTTAATTACACATACCGTTTTCCATTAAATCCGGGCTTAAATGACCAAAAATGTACCAAAAATATATTGTATTTGTATGTTTTTATTTATATTGTGCAGGAAACTGATATCCAAGAAAAGGACGAAAAATCAAGCAAAACGGACAAAAACCGAGCACGGAATGGAAGAGACCGTGAGAAGTCAAAAAGTCAAAGTCAACAAAAGTCAATCCAGAAAAAGTCAAAGTTAAAGGCGAAGCTGATATCGAAGAAATGTTAAATGGGCCAACCCGTACCCATCTAATAGGCCGGGTCAACCCATTTAAACATTATTGAAGACCATTGGGCCCAATTCCCTTTTATACTTAAACCGGCCCAAGACATAAAAAAATGGCCCATATAAACATATAACAATCGTTAAGCCATTTAACCCTTTCATCATAATTCTGTTAGTCCCTAAAGGACTTTGGTTGCAACATGATTTAACACAATGGAGGACTAAACTTGCCAACCCCCAAAACCCTTCTTATACCACCAAAGACCACCGGTGTAATATAACCATATAAAATCAAGGACCAATTGTGCAAACTTCCCAAACTTACACCTTGCATCAATAACAAAACACAGTTAAACCCTCCTTTCCCGCCAACACCAAACCTGTCACTATTCATCGTCTTCCCCACCTCGTATACTGTTCCCAAAGACTCTAAACCCATCACCATCTATAACCCCACTTATCACATGGCATTTGCCATGTTGGTAATCCTAAACAATTCTATTGGACAAGATTAATGAAGGGTTACGATTTGAGACCTTGGGCACAAAGGCAATTCAATGGCCAAAATCAACTTTGGGTTCTCCTCACACAAGAAGCACAAGTCTTGGCTCTCTCACTGAAGAAACACAGCAAGAAGACCAAGCTTTTAGTATAAATAGGCTAGCATAGTTATTTTTCTCTTGTCGAATTTGTTAAGTCCATTTACTTGTATTAACAGTTTGTACCATTATTCTTACTGCAATTTAAATATTTATCATTTAATTTCTGTCTTTTAAATACTTACAATTTAATTTTCCAAGTTTATGAAATTTAAGAGTTTTCCTTAAATCATTGTCATTTACATATTCTGTCTTTTAAATACTGTGTTTAAGGTTTTATAAAAGTTTTTAAGTCGTTGGAAACTTATATAAACATTGATTTCATTTTTTGTCCAAAAAATATCAAAAATCCAAAAAAATCATAAGAATATGTCAAGAACACAAAGGAGCATGGTAAATCTTGGATGGTCATGGGTTTAGTGCTTCTTGAGAAGCTATAGGAAAGGTTTATAAGAATTTTGAGTGCTTATTGTCTTGCCAAAAGCTAAGGACAATTGTGAGTTTACTTTTTTCAATTTTTGCATTTTACTATTCATTTGCTTATTCTTGCTTATTGCTGTTATTTGTTGCTATTTATGCTTGTTTAATGCTTATTTGTCATTTCTTTGAGTTTTTAATTAATTCTGTCCTTTACATGCTTTAAACTGCTAGTTTGCTTATTTGCTCATTTAGTGCTTATTGATGTGTTATTTTTGCTTATTATAGCTTAACTCAACTCTGTCATCACCTTTGTTCAAAACTTTTTGCTTAAGACACCTTAAATCAATTTTAAAAAAGACCTTAAATAGCTTAAGGGGTGTTTGGGTCAAGACCCAAAGTGGGTCAATACAGTTTTTCAAAACCATTGGGTCATTAGGTTATCTTGCACAAACCTTTGTTAGTTGTTTTAAGATGATTTGAAAAGGTTTTTAAAGTCAAAAGTGAGTTTTTGAGTTTTTTCTACTAAATGCTTCAAAACTGTGGTGATAGCACAGTTGATAAAGCTTATTTGGTTAAGGCTTTTTAAACCAGCTTTTGAGTCTAGTTTAAAAAAAATATTTTTTTATTTTTATATTTATTTAAAGAAAATAAAATGAAAATATTTTTGGTATTTTAAAATTTTAATGAAAGAAAATAAAATAGAAAAAGGAAAATATTTTTGGTTTTTATATTTTTTTTATAAGTACGAAAATAAACTTTCAAGACGAAAGGATCTCCAAGGCACTAACTACAAACACTTCGCGTAAATCGTACACCTCTCCCCGGCAGCGGCGCCAAAAACTGATTCGATAATTAATATATAGTATATATATATAATATATAACTAAATAATAATACCAAATAGTAATAGTATAGAGAGTATCCCGTTTGATATGACAATTACTTTAGGAAAAGTAATAGTTTATCTCCCGGATGTCGTATCCCGACGAGAGATGAATTTGAAATCCACGAAAGCGTTTTGTTTGATGCTTGAATATCGAATATTTTTGTTTTTGGTTCTAAACTAAAAATTTAATTAAACTATTTAAAAACTAGATAGCAAATAGCGAGTAATTAAACGAAGAACGATATATTATAAAAGATATGCTTGCTAAGTGTATTGACTAGATCCTTAAGTGTGAATTAAACATACAATTAAGTCCTTATTGATGAACCAATATCTTTCTAACAAATTATCTTCTCACAACGTTGGCTTATATTGAAAACAACTCTTATTAAGATATCGATTACTAAATTATTACCTAATTATTCTTACGGCTTTTTCCCGCTCGAATAACCAAAACAATAATTTAAGTAATATAAAAATCACTAATCAATATTTTCTCCTCTTTATTAATCAGACTTAATTCTCTAAACAATTTAACACTTAACAAGCATATATAAAAATCTACTCACTACACATATTAATAAAACTAACACTAATCAACAAAGCAAACATTTTTAAACTAAATAATAAGCTACAACTACTAATAAGAGAAAAAGAAAAGAAAAAAAAACCCGATTGAAGAAAATGGAGACGAATTTAAACCACCCGATCTTATAAACTTAATTAAACACTAAAGATTAAAACTTTATTAGTTTTTATGACTACTTAGTTAATAAAGCTACAAACTTTATATACTAAATAGCCTTAAAAACTAAAAAGCTTTAAACTTTAATAGTAAAATAAGCTTATAAGACCCATAAGCTCCTCGCCTAAATATTGGATAAATTTTATCAACATTAAAACAAACAAGGATTAAGATGAACAAGATAATATTAAGCTACTAAGACAAAATAAGCTATAATTTATTCTAAAAACAATAAGCTAATAAAAAGATGAAAACTTTAGATCTAAATCTACCCAAAACTAAGGTGTTCAATCAAGCGAACTTAGATCGGGTATATTTAAAGATTTAGATCTAAGAAAAATAAGCTATAATTAAAAAGCAATAAACTTTATGCTAGAGAATAAGCTAAAAATAATAGATCTACTATTTTTAGATCCAATCCACCCGAAACTAAGGTGTTCAATCAAGTAACTTGAGACGAGTAATATTAAGGAATAGATCTATAAAATAAGCTACTAGATTAAACTACTAAAAGGATTAAACTAAAAATAGATCTTATTCCACCCGAAACTAAGTTGTTTAATCAAGTGAACGCGGATCGGGTATGATTAAGGAATAGATATAAGCAAATAAGCCAAAAAGCAAACAACTTTAAGCTAAATAAAAGAAAAATAAGCTATTAAAAAAAAGTTTAAGCTAAGATTAAGCTTACCAAAATCTAGGAAACACAAAGCTTAATAAATAAGCCGAGGATTAAGCACTCACGATTTCCTTTATGATCTTGACATAAGCTTAATCAAATAATAAGCACTTTAGAAAAAGTAAAGACAAGAAAAGAGAAAAAGATGAGACAAGCAAAAGCTATTTTAGGATTATAAGCTTAAATTTAAACAAATAAGCTAAAGGATAACTTATTTGAGAAAGAAAATAAGCTATAAAAATAATAAGCTCAAATAAGCTTATTAAATCAGCTAAAGATAAGAAAAGGAAAGAAATAAGAAAAAGAGATAAAAAATAATAAGCATTAACCAACCTCAAACATCTTCATTAATAAGCTCAAAATGGTTATTACAATAAGCTAATAAGCTTTAGAAAAAGCTTTTACAAAAACCTAAATAAGCTAAAACTACAACTTTTTGAAGGTAAACTACAAAAATAAAATCCTAACACCCAAAATGAGATGCTCAACATCTGTTATATAGGCCTCAAGTGGTGGGAGGGTCAATTTTGTCATTTCAGGAGGTTCAGACGCGTCCTAGTGCAAAGTCCGGGGGTATTAGTCATTTCGTCCCAACGCGTTATTAAGACGCCAATGATTAGCATCGGGCAGCGAACCTCATAACCGCCAGCTGGATCCACCAATGACAACGTGCCACGTCAGCTTCTAGAACCCTCGAAACCCGAACCTTGTATTCCCAACCTCGTACCTGCAATAATGAACAGTACCTCGTACCCAATAATTATATGGCCACGTGTCATCGGCGCCGTCACTGGAGCCACCGCCGGAGCATCGATCAACGGCGGCAGTTAACGGTGGCCAACGACGGTCAATGGCGGCGGTCACCGACAGTCAACGGTGGCGGACCACCGTCGACCACTGTCAGATCATCGCCTGACCACCGCCGGACCACCGGTCAACGGTGGTTGACCACTAGTCAATAGGCGGGTCAACGAGTCAGACAACCACGTGGCACCACATGGCAGCTGACGTGGCTTGAGGGGATTATACCCTTTGCAGATTCGAACCAAGGACCTCGAGGGTGAAACCTTAAGCCCACACAGTTTACCAACTGTGCTAGGCATGTTTTCAATTATATTATACCAAAATTAATATATAACCCTTTTATTTGCCAGGCAGGTTCATTTATTATAAAAGGTCCAATCAGGGACGAAAAAGGTTCAAAATAAAAAGGTTCAAATATGAAAGGCCGATACCGTTTGACTTGTAATTTTGTGCTCTTTCCAATGGTGTGATCGAGGAATAATAACAACTTCGTTTGAGCCTCAATAAATGTAAAAACGTCGTCGAAAGTCACCCAAAAATTACCGTTTTTGCTTTGTTTTCAATCCTTTGTATCTGTAAGACTTAAAAACACAATACAAACATATTTGCAACATATTTATCCATATTTTAGTGTTTTAGTCCGTTTATTAACTTTTTCCGGGGTACAAATGATGTGTGTTTTAGAGCACATCAGACCTATTTTGGATTAAAAAATAAAGATAGGGATTTTTGGACTAACATTGGGCCTTGAGGCCCAATAAGCGAAAAACTAATAAACTTAAACGTTTAAAACGGATTTTGAACGGCTTATACTTATATAAGTTTAGGGTAGTTAGAATAGCCGTTTGGAAAATGTGTTTTGATATAACATCACGTAAACGTAGATTTTGGTATTTTGTCGGAAATTGATTTATTTAGGAAAAGTGTTTGAAATTAAGGTTTAAGACCTTGGAAAGCGTTTTATAAACAAACGGGTCATGCCAAAATTTTACGAAAATATTATACTTAGAAATATTTTTAACTAAAACTTACTTTTTTAAAAATCTAACAAAAAGACAAAATAATAAAATATTATTATTTTAATAATCGACTAAAAGACGATTTTTTTTTAATTTTATAGATTATAAAACCCTTATTATTCGTTTAGCATATTTAAAAACGTGTCATTCCTATAGTTTATACATCTAACCTAGACAACTTAGAACTTAGTGAGTAAATTGCAGGAAAATATTTCTAATTTCTTATTGTCTGTGTATTTATTTCTTATTTACTCTACTTACCTATTTCCTTTAATAGTATAAGTATATAAACCTAATGTATATACTTCAACGTATCTTCTTCGAGTTTAACTTGCCAACACCAGACAACCAATAATACTAAAAACAGTAATACAAAA
>BQNB010146876.1:0-16513 GCA_026074375.1 Tanacetum coccineum
TTGTTTACAATTATGTGTTTTGGTCTAGGACCCAAAATGGATTTTTGAAAAGACACAGTTTTCTCAGATCCAGGCGTTGATGGTGGCGGTCCCATATTTATTTTGGGGGCCGCCTGGTCATTTAGGGGGCCGCCCATATTTATGGGACCTCTATCAGAATACGCCATTTTCTGAGCTTTCACAAATTTTATTTCTTTAGTTTCACTAGATGATGCTTTAAATGAATTAAACCCTAAACCTAATTTATCACCGGAGGGTTTTTGATTACTTAACATTTCATTTAAGCAATGTGTACTCTTTTAAAATTTGTTTAATCTAGTAGATTCATCTTTGAGTTTTTCATTCTCAATTTTAAGTACATGACACTTTGCACAATCGAGATCAACTCCTTTATTTTTCTCAAGTGTGGACAATTTACCTTTTAATTCTCAAAGATCATTTTCTAGACTGTTTCTAGTAGCTTTTAACTTTTTGTTTTTAGTGATTATCTTTAGACTCATTTTGCATAACTTATCATATTCGTTATCTAAAGCTATATCATCAAATGATGAGTTTTCATCACTCAAGTAAGATGATTCGGAACACACCTCACTTGATGCGTGAGCTACAAGACACGTTTCATCTTGGATCTTTTCATCATTCTCTTCTATAACAACCCACAATTTTCATCAATGTAATTATCCATCTATTAAATTAGATACAATTGTCATCAATGTAATATCTACTTATTAAATTAAGTACAACCATTTTCACGGGAATATTTTTGCTTTATTCCACCTATTATGCAACGTAACTTGCATAACCTAAGTAAACGAGCTCACGCAACCTACCTATGCCAATTTCATCAACGTTTATAGCCAGTAAACGTTATAATATGTCAAGCAATATGTTTTAAACTCTATTTTATCATACGTTATCTATTTAACGTACTTTTCAAAACGTTATTACAAAACGGATTTCAAACGTTAACGTTTATATCAACACCCTAATTATATGAAATGTTTACATATAAAGTGAATGTTCAAGCTTGCAAGGCATGTGTACAAGTGTACAATGCATAACTTTTGAATATTAATTCCCTCCAAAACCAATGTACAACTCCCTAAAGCTCAAAGTACAAGTTAAACATGCATAGAATTCAAACTAGGTCATTTTCCCTCCAAAATCATGTTTATTTCTTACCACCACTTTAACACAAGTTACAACACTTAAAGCACAACTTCTAAACCAAGAAACTAAACCCTAAATCATTCTAAAACCCTAATCTTAACCCTAAACCCTAAACAAAACCCTAATTCTAACCTAAACCTAGACGAAAACCCTAAACACCTAAAACTAGTTCTAACCTAAAAATCAAGCACCTCAAGCACCTCAAGTAGCTCCATGAATCACCTCCTTGCACCCTAGCTATTACTTGGTCACTACTCTACAGCACCTTGGCCACCACTCCACTTAACTTGGTCACCACTCCAAGTAAACTTGGGCAATACTCTTTTCTTTACACTATATATACACGCATACATACATACACTTTCAATTCACCATCAAAACTTCATACTACCTTAAAATCATATTCTAGCCATGCCATAGAAGAGAAGAAAGAAGGTTTAAGCTAAGTAGAAGCCAAGATTTAAGAAGAAAGAAGTCTTTGATTCATAACTTAAAGTGTTCGACCCATTTCATCAATTTTGACCCATTCAAGCTTTTGTAAGTCTTCACCATGTTCTATAAACTCTTGTATTGTTTTAGATTATACATCAGCTCCTATACATCCTTATGATCTCATGAAATCAGCCCTTAAACCCTAAAGCTTACTCATTTGGTTTTCCTAAACTAAACGCACTCTAAAAACCCTAAAAAGCTATTTTCGTGTATTTAACAAGCTATAAGCCATAAGATGTTATAATAAGCTATTTCAATAAGCTCATTTATCATTTCTATAAGCTTGAAAACTAATCTTAAAGCCTTAAACCTATCGGGTTAATCATTTTAAACCAAACGAACCTATTTTGGATTTTTAAGCTTACAAGCTCTTTTCATAACCTATAAGCTCATAAAAGTTACTTATTTTAGCTTATAGTAATAAGCTATAACCTGCAAAATTGATTTCTAAATCAAAAATACCAATATTATGGTTTTTGGACTTAATTCGCAAATGTTTTCATGCAAAGGTGTATATATTGTAAATTCTTGAAACATATAAAGATGAAAGGAGGATAGATCACTAATCTAACACTTGTTTCTTGACGGAATTAAGTTTGTTTCTTCTCTGCACTTGAATGAGAAGGAAAGAGATGAGAAGAAGAACAATTAGATTACTTGAAACAGGATCTATATGGTTAGTTATCAAGATATTTAGTGTGAGAAAGACGGTTAGATGAGAGAAAGAAAAGGCTAAAAATTTCGTGCCAAAAAAGGAATGATTTTCTGCTTAGAATGAAAGTAGTATTTATTGGCAGGGAATCCCAACGCTCTATACGGGGCGGTCCCGGCGGGTCCCTTTATCATTAGGGGGCCATAAGGCTATAAGGGGCCGCCGCCTAGACTCCGCTCTCTTTTTTGTCTTTTTGTGGGGAAGGTTGTATCTGGTGTAGAAGCTTTCGTTTTGGGGGGAGAATTTGAATTTCAAATTTGAATTTCAAATTTTATGTTTTTAATAAAACTTTTTATTTTAATTAGAGAATATTTTGTAAATGTATTTTTGAGAAAATACTTTTGTAGAATTAAAAGTGAGGATTAAGAGAAAAATATTTTCTTGATCACTAATCATGCTTAATTATTTTGTTTGTTCATATCTTAAGTGATCACTAATCTTAGAAATGGAATTTTACATTTGATAATTTGTAAACGTTTATTTTTATTGTAAACGTTTTTACATTTTGTTATTATCAAAACGTTGAGAGGTCGAAAAATATAAATAACGTTTTTAGACATTATTTCTATTAACATTAAGCCTAGGAGAGTTAGAGCTATGAACATAACCATTTAGTCGAGTATCAAGAGTATGATACTAGCGGCTCAGAATGAAGCATCTAAGGTTGCCAATGCACCAACAGAAATGTTGTGAGGGCTAGGTGAACAGATGGAGCGTAGGAGAGATGGAGCATTGTATTTCATGGATCGAATATGGGTTCCTTTGAAGAGGAATGTAAGAACCTTAATAATGGACGAAGCACATAAGTCAAGATACTTTGTACACCTAGGAGGAGATAAGATGTACTATGATCTTAAAGATATGTACTGGTGGCCAAGGATGAGGAAGGATATAGCCTTGTATCTTAGCAAGTGCTTGACTTATTTGAAGGTTAAGGCTGAGCATCAGAGGCTATCTGGCTTACTACAGCAACCTGAGATCCCTAAGTGGAAGTGGGAGAGAATAGCCATGGACTTTATCATGAAATTTCCAAGAACCAGTAGTGGGCATTATTGAATCTGGGTCATTATGGACCGATTGACTAAGTCTACTCATTTCCTACCCATTTGTGAAGATTTTAATATGGATAGACTAGCTAGGCTCTACCTCAATGAAATCGTAGCAAGGCATGGTGTGCCAATCTCGATAATATCCGACCGTGATGGTCGCTTTACGTCACAATTTTGGCAATCGATGCAAGATGCATTAGGAACGCGTTTTGATATGAGTACGGCTTACCATCCACAGAATGATGGTCAAAGCGAGCGTACCATTCAGACCTTAGAGGACATGCTCAAATCATGCGTCATCAACTTCGAAGGAAGTTGGGACGTTCATCTTCCATTGATTGAATTCTCATACAATAATAGCTATCATTCTAGCGTGAGATGTGCACCGTTCGAAGCACTTTATGGGATGAAGTGTCGCTCACCTATTATATGGGCATAAATAGGAGAAGGATTAATGATTAGACCTGAGATCATGCAAGAAACTACAAAGAAGATCTCCCAGATCAAGGATCGACTTAAAGCTGCACACGATTGTTAGAAGAGCTATGCTGACAAACATAGGAAACCCTTAGAATTTAATAAAGGAGATCATGTCCTGCTCAAAGTGTCGCCTTGGAAAGGTATGGCACGCTTTAGGAAGAAAAGCAAGTTAGCACCTAGGTTTGTTGGACCCTTTGAGATCACTAAGAGGATCGGTCTAGTGGCCTATCGACTAATACTACCTCAAGAACTAAACAATGTTCATGACATGTTTCACGTGTCGAACCTCAAGAAATGTTTGGCTGACCCAACTCTACATGTACCTTAGAGGAAATCCAAGTTGATTCTAAGTTGAACTTTATGGAAAAGCCTGTAGAGATCTTAGAGCGTGAAATCAAGAAGCTGAAGCGGAGTAGAATTCCTATCGTCAAGGTTCGATGGAATTCGAAACGAGGTCCTAAATATACTTAGGAACATGAGGATCAAATGAAACTCAAATACCCACATCTCTTTAGCTCTAACACCAGTTGAATTTCAGGGCGAAATTCTTTTAAGGGGGTAGACTGTAACCTTTGTGAATTTTCTAGACTTATGATGTTCTATGTAGATCTCTGTTTTATTGACTTTTACTGTTTTCGTCGAATCAGTTACCGTGTAATGGCAGTCAATCCTTATCTCAATCATTAAATAGTTCATTTATTCCTTGAATTATTTCTTTTAAACACTCACATCTACGTTTGATCCCTAACCAAGAGAGTTATCCCGTATTTAACCAAAAACGACAAGCAACGCATCCTGACACGTTCAATTATTATCCATACTAAAGATAAAAGAATTCGGCTATAAGATTTATTTCTTTAATATTCTAAGACTAACTAAACTTAATTTTTACATTTACTAAAAATACAAGAACTTTCAGGTCACGTTTTATTCACGAACCAAGAATGTTAGATAATCCGACAAGAGATAAAATCACATCTAGGATCCTTCCTAGGATGCCTAACCGACTAGGACCACAAGGGAGACAACAATGATTCTTTTTAGAAAACTTGTCCATGCATGTATCCACCATATCTTCCTTTATTTCAAAAATACACACACATGCACCAAAACACATACAAGAAAAATCTCCCTTCTCCCTTCTCTCTTCTTACTCTGGTTGAACACCAAACATACACAAACAATATGTTTTTTCACTTTGTTCAAGATTTTAAAAGCTAAACACATCCGAGTTTGATTCTAGTAATCATTTGGTAAACAAAACAACATTTGGGTTGTTCATTTAAGCTTTAATCCTCTTTAAAACCCTCTCTTGTAAGTCATTATCTTTCAATAAATTTTGTACTTTTGATAGTCTAATGATGCATAAGCCTGAGTTGTACATGTTTTGTTTAAAACAAAAAGCTTAAAACTTATAAAATATCAATAAGGGGTGCGTGTGGTTCGAAGTCAAAAGAAAAGGAAAACAAGGAAAATGTCATTTTAAGCTATATAACTTAGAATTTACCGAGTAAATTACCTTATATATATTCCTAATTACTTAATTGCTATTTACTTAGTTCTTATTTACTCTACTTACCTAATTCTATTAATGGTACAAGTATATAATACCTAAGGTATATACTTCGTCGTACTTTCTATGAGTCTAAATTGTCAACCACCACACAACAAATAATACTAAAAACAGTAATACAAAACGTTTTCAAAACTCTTATGCATCAATTACAAATGCACACTTCAAACATATTTCTAAGTCAGGTAAATTGCTAGGTCGTGACTGAACACCTTCACACTGTTGGTTTTGTCCATCTTATTCTCAGCTAATATTCATCATTGTTAAAGGTGAGTTCTCGTAGCCCTATTTTTAAACTATTTTCCTTGGGGGGAAATGATACTCAAATCTATTGTACTAGTAACAAATGTTCGTGTTAACATACACCAACTCATACCCTGTTTCATGCAAGTCATTTTTAATTATGATGATGACCATATAGAGACGATTGATTCTTTTATTTTTATCCCGATTGATAACATGATGTACATCAACACTACGCCTCCTTTCCTATAGTCTTTACAAATTTCTTTTCTGAACGACTCACTTGCCTTGACTGTACCCCTAACTCTCTATGCTAATCTCATCAATCTAAGCAAAAGATACCCATTCATTTGTGTTGGGCAACCCAGAATTAAGCAGACTTTTCAAAAGCGTTAAGTTGTAATAACAACTTGGTCCTTAGCTTAATTTTATGACAAAGTTGTGGCCTAGCTTAAGGTTTATGATAATTTTGCCCAAGGATAGGCTAGTTTACCCTCGCCTATATAGCCGCCTGATAATTTCTTCATACTGACTCTCCTTTTCACTTAGTAGGATGAACATAGATAGAAATGTCATGATTTCAAATTTTTAGCAGTAATCGACCATGTCACATAAGCTATGATCACAACACTGAGTCCTTATTTGACTTCTAATCCTTTCGTGATGAAATCGACCTCCATTTAATTCTAAGTGAAAGCGTTAGTCCTTTAGAAAAAAAGATATCAATTGTGGATTCTAATATAGTAGACTAGGTTGTTACACTAGACTAGCAGTTTCGTTAGCGAAACTTGTCACCTCGACCTAGGGACACCCTCTAGATTCTAGTGGTTGACACATGATGAACCCTAAGTAAAGCTTAGCCAATGATATAACAACCCGCAATTTTCATAAATGTAAATATCCATCTATTAAGTTAGATGATGTACAATCTATCAATTATATATGAACTTACCTTTTTCAGGGAAATTTTTCGCTTTATTACATTACATTACTTTGCCAATATCTCAATATGCAATATAACCTGCATAACTTAAGTTAACGGACTCGGAAATCCTTACATATGGCAATCCTATCTTCATATATGTCAATCAAAAATCATAACATATCAAGTCAATATCATAATATCATTATTACAAGGTACATTATTCCTAAAAGGTACTATTTGCAACATCATATCAAAACGGGCTTTAAACCATTATTGGATGCCTTAAACCCTAATCTCATGGAAGGGTTAACCTCTAAAGTGAATGTACAAGCTACTAAAGCATTTGACAAGTAATATAACATCTCAATTTGTATAAATAAATCTCTTTAAATCAAAGTACAAGTCCTTAAAAGCTCAATGCATAAGTCATTAAGCTCAATCCCTAAAAATAGCGGTTTTACCTCTGTTTTCATCCTCATCTCTTCACTATCATTATGTTCTAGTATATACTATTTTTAAAATTTATGAACCCTTAATTATTCCATACATAAGCTTTATACATCTTTTTGCACTCAAACCTAATTCATAACACTATCTAAACCCCTAAAACAAGCTTAGTTTCTAAACCATGACCCGTTTCTTGATTTTTACCCATTATAAACCTAAACCAACTCTTAAATAAATTATAATAACATGAATTACAACATCCACAATCATACTCCATCATCATTTCATCATTCTATTTCAATTATCCAAGAAACAAATTCAGAAAACCCTAATTGTGCCCTAATTGTGACTTTGAGCAAGGGGGGGGTGGCCCCCGTTTTCTCAATTTCAACCCTTTTAACTCATAAACCACTATAAATCTCTGAGTATAATCCTTAATATAACGTCTTAGGTATCTGTAACCTATCATTCCTAAGACAATGTATCACAAATTACAAGCTAGAAAACTCAACCCAAACCCTAAATGAGCCCTAGTGAACCCGGAAACCAAAACCCTTGCAAAATAACCCATTTTAACTATTTTTCTTGCAACCAAGCACCTCAATGACAAGCACCTTACCTCCCTAGCTGCTTACAAGCACCTCTCTTCAAAATATCTTCCATTTATATTGTATAAAATTCATCACATGCAACCTGTTTTATTCTTAGTCGCGACAAATAGCAAGAGAAAACAACACATCCAGCTAGTTTCTAGATTAACCAATACATCCTATAGACATCCTCATCACCTCTAGACTCCATATGTTTCCTAACAGATCATGAAGCTTGCTTACTCATTATACCTTCAAATTGGTATAAATAGGACTTTATGTCTTCATCTTTTTATCCCATACTTCCACTGCTATAACCCTTCATAGTAAGCAAACTCCTGCTCAATATGAATTCTAATAGATCTTAAGAAGTATCAAGTACAGAAAGGAAGCAAAAGAAAACAAGAAACGAAGCCTGGGAGTCGGGTTACTCTAGCCGTACAATAGCCGGAAAGTACCCGATTCTGACCCATTTCCAAAGCTATAGCTCAAACTAGAGTTCTCTACTTTTATTATGTATCATGTAACTTCATAATTTTTCATATGATCTTGCTAAATCATAATATAAAGGCTTTGAACTCAAAAACCTAAGTGGTATGCCTTTTTGATCCTAAAAAAAAGTTATACCCAAAACCCTAATTGCATGTTTTTACTAAACTATGAGCTAATAACTTGTAAACTTGTTGTTATTATCAATCATAATAAGCTATTTAATGTTTTAAAATAAGTGCTTTGATAAGTCATGAAAGAAATTGACCTTAAAACCCGTGCGTTTTCATTTTGAAACCCTAATTTGACCCGTTTTACCTTTTAGCTTAACGAATCGTTAAATTAAACTTATGTTGTGTTAAATCTTCATATTTTAGTTTATTATAACTTATAAATGACTATTGAAATGTTAAATTAAGCTTGCATGGCAATTTGGACATGTTTTGTAATTATAATCCATGCAAGGGGTATATATCGTAAATTTCAGAAACTTATAACAAAAAGGACTAAAAGTGTCATTTTATCAAAGTTATAACTATAGGGGTCTATTATGTCACTTTTTAAAGTACAAGGTTATCATTGGTTTTATCAATAAAAGTTGAGGACTAAGTCGTTAGTTAAAAATGCAAACCCTAGGGGTCTACTTGCAATTTTCCAAACCCTAGGGTCTAAAATGTAACATTTTGAAAAAGTGTAAAATCATATTCAAAACATTACCAGACATAACTTTAATTAACGCTCCTCGTGCTTAACATCTCCAGATATTGAATAAAATGCTTAAAACTGCTTATGTTCTAATCCTTATATCATTCATCATCGATGTGCTTTCAAAAATCATGTCCCGGATCCATATCATACCACAATACTAGGGAGCTTCATATTAAGAAGTTTCATCTTGGTATTACGTTCTATCTGAGTTGTTGGGTTTACGATTTAAAGTGCCCTAGCTCCACAAACGTTTACTGAATGGCTTCTAAACTATGATGCCCCGAACGGTGTTATGATAATTTTTATATCAAAATCAACATCGATATCCAAAAACTTATATATACAATCAAACTAAGACTTGACGTATATTACCCCAGGTTGCCCGTGTTGAAGCCATTACTATTCATTTCATATACATTGCTATAAATTTCCCTATAACTGTTCAGGTGAGTTCATATTACTCGCTTTTCAATTATTTTATAAACCCGCGAGGGAGATACATGCTATAAACATGAATGCAATTATTTCTACATATTATTTCAATTTACTATTGCCTAAGTAACTTCTTTGCCTTTAAGTCCCCATAATCATGAACCGTTAATTACTCTCCGTAGTAAGCGCGAATGTTGTGAATATATATATTTGGGTTGGACTCCCCGTTGGTGTATCCAGTAACGATAACCAATTGCACATCATTAGAAATCACACGGGTATTTTGGCAAAGGTGCTCGCAGGGGCAATATTATAATTATAACCTAAGGCATCAGATTCATGAGCTAATGGCAATAATAAGTTATGTTTTCAATACCGAGTATATATCAACGTAACCCGAATATCGCATTTGCATTCAAATTATATTACTTAAACCTATGGATTTCACTCAACCTTTGTGTTGACTTTTTAGCATGTTTTATCTCAGGTAACTAATGGCACGGAGTGGCGAGGACATAACGATGGAAAAACCGTTATCATTCAAACTTTATTGTATAGATTTTGGGAACCTCTCGTTTGTAATAACTCTGAAGAAATAATGAATGATAACTTATTTTCAAAAACGACTCTTTTTTATTCGTTTTCTATGATTATGACTGTTGTACCTTGAAGTAATACCCAGATTAGCTTCCGCTGCTATATGTAAAAATGGGGGTGTTACAAGGCAACATCACGATTTGTCATGTATATTATGTTGAAGGCTTAGGACACAATCACTTCAGTGTTAGATAATTTTGCAACGGTGATTTAGAAGTTGCTTTTCGTTCAAAAACATGTTATGTGCAAAATCTATAAGGAGATGATCTGCTTACAGGAGACCGTGAATCCAATTTATACACTATCTCCATTCCTGATATGGCTGCCTTTTCACCTGTTTGTCTAATGTTCAAAGCTTCTTTGACAAAGTCATGGTTATGGCACCACAGACTCTCGTATCTTAATTTTGGTACTATAAATGATCTTAACAAACATGACTTGGTTGATCGTCTTCCGAAGTTCAATTACGGCAAAGATCACCTTTGTTCTTCATGTGAGAGGGGAAAGAGCAAGAAAGATTCTCATCCACCTAAATTGGTTCCAAGTTCTCATTCCATGTTGGAATTGCTTCATATGGATTTATGCGGTCCAATGAGGGTGGATTCGATCAATGGAAAGAGGTATATTCTTGTGATCATTGATGATTATTCTCGATTCATATGGGTATATTTTCTTCATTTAAAAGATGAAAACCCTAAGATAATAAAGAAGTTCATTGCTCAAGTTTAGTTTAATTATGACGCTAAAATTCACAAGATTCAAACTGACAACGGTACTGAATTTAAAAATGCTACTCTTAAGGCTCATTATGAAAAGTTAGGTATTATGCAACAATTTTCAACTGCTCGAATGCCTCAAAAAAATGGTGTTGTTGAACGACACAATCGTACTCTCGTCAAGGCTGCACCCACAATACTTATCTTTTCCTGTTTACCGGAATTTCTTTGGGCCAAGGCTGTTTCAACTGCTTGCTTTACCCAAAATCGATCAATAATTCATACAAGGCACAACAAAACTCCATATGAACTTCTTCACGGCAGAAAACCAAATGTGGAGTTTTTGTGTGTTTGGTTCCTTATGTTATCCAACAAATGATCGAGATGACCTTGGGAAGATGAAACCAAAAGCAGACATTGGTATCTTTATTGGATATTTGGAAACATCCAGAGGGTTTCAAATTTATAATCGTCATACCAAAAAGATTATGGAAACCATTCATGTCAAGTTTGACAAGCTTACAGCTATGGCTTCTGAACATGACAGTTTAGAACCCGTTTCACAACATTTTCTTAATGATGATTCATCAGCGAAACCAATGAATACTTCATCCAAAGAAGATTTGGCTAATTTGTTCAAACCAATGTATGAAGAATACTTTGTGAAGAAGTCTTTTTTTTGTTTTTTTCCGGGACATGCCTATTAATTTCGCTGAACAAACAAGTTCATATCAAAGAAGACTCATCTTAGACATCTTTAATTGATATTGAAGCTACATGAAGATCCTTCCTATTGTAGACTGATAATCCGTAAAGAACAAACTTCTCAATCTCTTTGATTGTGGTTGATGAATGCTATCAGGAGACTCAGTAGAACTTGATGACTATAAGGTGATATATCGTATTGATGGCTCAGACTTTTTCCTGTTGTCCGAATATCAACAATCTAGACCTATTAAATATGCATGAGTTCCATCAAGTACAACCTTCAACACACATTTGGACAAAAGCACATCCTTTGGAATAAGTAATTAGTGATCCAAACCTGTAATGACTCAACATCGACTTTAAACTGATCTTGAAGTATGCATGTATGCTTTAACCATCAACACCATTGAACCAAAGAATATCAAAGAAGTTATGTCTAATCATAGCTGGATAGAATCAATGCAAGATGAGCTGCATCAATTCGAAAGACTATATGTATGGGAATTAATTCCTAGACTAGATGGAAAAAATATAATTGTTGTCAAATGGCTATTGAAGAATAAAAGTGATGCAGAAAATATTGTCATTCGAAACCAATCTTGTCTTGTTGCGAAGGGTTACAAGCAGGAAGAAGACATTGATTTTGAGGAATCATTTGCTCTAGTTGCTCGTCTTATAGCCGTCCGAATATTCATTGCTTTTGCTGCACATAAAAACATCACAATATTTCAGATGGATGTTAAGACTGCATTTATCAATGGTCCATTAAAAGAGGAGGTTTATGTTAGCAAACCTGATGGATTTGTCGATCCAGACTTTCCAGATCATGTCTACAGGTTGAAGAAAGCATTATACGATCTCAAACAAGCTCCACAAGCATGGTATGACAAACTGTCTTCTTTTCTGATTGAACACCATTTTACTAAAGGTATTGTTGACCCGACATTGTTTACACGATGTTACGAGGGAGACATATTATTTGTTCAAGTGTATGTCGATGACATCATTTTTGGTTCCACAAATCTAGATTTTTCAAAACGATTTGCAAACCTTATGAAAAGTAACTTTGAAATGTCTATGATGGGTGAACTCAAGTTCTTTCTTGGACTTCAAGTTCATCAATCACCCCGTGGCATATTCATAAGTCAGTCACAATATGCTATTGAGCTTTTAAAGAAACATGGTATGGATGAATGTATCTCCATGAGCACACATATGACTACTAAGAGACTGGATGCTGACTTACAAGGCACTCCAACTGATCAAACGACTTATCGTCGAATGATTGTAGGGCTCATGTATCTAACAGCCAATCGGCCTGATATTGCTTTTGCCACCTTTGTTTGTGCTTGTTATCAAGCACGTCCTACGGTCAAACACCTCAAGGGTTTTAACGGAATCTTTCGGTGCCTAAGACTATCCTATAACATGGGATTATTGTATCCAAAGGATTTAGGATTTGAACTAATTGCATATTTAGATGCAGACCACGCAGGATGTAAAGCCAACTCTAAAAGCACTTCATGAGGCATACAATTTCTAGGTGAAAAGCTTGTGAGTTGGAATTCGAAAAAGCAAGATTGAATTTTTTTTTTTATACTACGATGGTCCTCTGTTTGCTGAAGCTGAATATGTGTCATTGTCTGCATGTTGTGCCCAAGTCATTTGGATGCGTACACAACTACTGGACTATGGATACAAGTATAACAGAATGCTGATATATTGCGATTCAAAGAGCGCTATTGCTATTTCATGCAATCTGGTGTAGCATTCGCATACAAAACACATAAAAAATCCGGTATCATTTTATTAAAGAACATGTTGAAAAGGGTACGGTGGAATTATACTTTGTCGGAACTGAATATCAGCTTACGGATCTATTTACTATAGCTCTTCCCAAAGAAGGCTTTGAGTACTTAGTTCATCGCATTGGTATGAGATGTATGACTCCAACTCAGTTGGAAAGTCTGCCAAAGTTATATTCTTAAAAGAAAAGATCATACATCAAAACTTGTAAATAAATTTTTTTAAAACCAAATAAAAAATGAAAAATCTAAAAATCCAAAAAGATTTTATTCATGTTTTTTAAAAAACATCAAAAATCAAATAAAAAAATGGAAAAATCAAAAACATAATTTAAACAAAATTCACATGTCTTTCATCTCATTCAGATTCATGATTCATTTTTTTCGTCACACATACTTTCATTTGTTTAAACTGGATCATGATCTGAGGGGGAGTTATTTTTGTCAAAACATGTGTTTTTTGAAATTGCCATTCATGTACATCAATTGAATTCAGTGCTTTCAAAATTCAATAAAAACAATGATCTCTCGAAAATTTAATAGTTTTATAAAAAGGGTATAATTTCGAGGGGGAATTTTTCATTTGTGTGAAAATCTAGACTTGGAAAAAGAAGAAAATATCATTCAAGGTCTAACTGTGCAAAGGGATCATATTCCAAGGGGGAGTTTTTGAAAAGTTTGACAACAAAATTCGATAACAAAAACTACAAGGTTCAAAATGACAATTTGTTAAGACTAACGCAAAAGAAAAGAGGTCCAAGGACGAAACTGTCAAATTCCAAACCTACATTTCGATAGTATAAAGTAAAGATTTAATTTCATTCTCAGTTTTCTATATACCTGAATTTAAAATTGAGAAAAAGAAAATCAACTTGTTGATTTTGGAGTTTCATAACCTTCTACATTCTCAAACTTAAGTGAGAAGGTATAAGCATTGTTTGAAATGATTGTGTGATGTTCTTAGGATCAAATTCAAACTCGATAAGATCTAGGGTTTTTGAGTTTGGGGTTTTTAGAAATTGATGATATATTTAGGATTGCTATTGCTTTAACTAATGTTTGTGAGTAGTTAATTGTAAAGCTTGTTGTATAATAACCAAAAATTGCAAACTCGACGTAAACAGTAAAACTCGAAAGGGTTCTGATTTTCGTAAAAATGATTTAAAATGAATAAAAAGGATTTTTAGGGTTTGAATAAAATAAGAAGATTGTATTTGATGAAAAATTTGACAATAAATTCTTTTTTGATGAAGTTTGATGTAAGGATTTCAAACTCGGGAGTCAATGATCTAAAAGTCAAACTCAGTAGACAAGCTTTAAAAAGTCAAATTTTATTTTCAAAAAGTGTCGAATTTGTTGCTACATGCATACAATTTTTGGGAAAGGGCTTGTTAGTGTACGAGTGTGTTAATGATAATTGTCTGAATGTGTTGTCTAATGCTCAAACTGTCAGTATCACGATTAGTTTCTCATGTGAAGTTGAACCTCAATCATTTGTGAAAAAGTTCTGCAAAGATTAAAACAATTGAACAAGATTTGATGAATTTTATATTGTGTGTCAAATAGGTCTATTCTCAATTGTTTAAGTGGTCTAAGTCATGTCCAGTTTTGACCGTTTTCTGCATTGAACAAAATGAAAGGTGGTGACTTAGTGACCATTCAGTTGTTGGATAGATATGTTTGTTTACCTAGTATAAGATTCAAACAAACAAGAATTTCACAATAACTAGAGTCTGATAATTCAATTCTCAATTGTTTAAGTGGTCTAAGTCATGTCCGGTTTTGGCCATTTTCTGCAATGAACAAAATGAGGAGTGAGTGACTTAGTGACCATTCAGTTGATGAACTGAGTTTGATTGATTCTATGTTATCTACAACCAATGCTTTTGCACAAATGATTTTTGAAAAGAAAAGTTCTCAAATTTCTGTTTTGTGTCAAAAATGGCACTCTTTCATAAAATATTTTAAGAATATGAATGATATCTCTTCAATTTCTCAAAATTGAGTCTTATTCAAAATCAAAGAGTATCTTCATCATTCTTGAAAGAGTATCATTTCACAAAGAATTTCTGGTGAGGATATTGTAAAGAGAAAGAGAGACAAAAACCATACGTGAAAAAGCAAATCCAAAGTGTGTTCGAAAAAAAATTGCCCGAACACACAAAAAGTTAATTCAAAAGAAAAATGCGAATAAAGCGTATGACATGTGCTAGAAAAGTCATGTGCTAGAAAAAGCAATAATGAGCACATGAGAAAGAAACTGTTCAAAAAGAATTGCCAAAACATATAAAACAAACATAGTTGAAAGAGACAAAAATGTCAAATAAATTGTTTGTCATCTAACATCTTATCTTCACTCATTCAGTAATCATCATGGCACAACCACAAAGACCAGCTGATGTTCATCAAGATGAATTATGTCCACCAAACAAACGATATACTCTTATGGATGCCAATAAGAAGGTTGATCTTGAAAATCCGTTGTGTCCAGATGAGAGCAGAATCCTGGCAAATATTATTCAAAATGATCAACTCAGATTCAGCATTGCTGCTTCTTCATCAGTGCCATGGATATATTTAGGGCAGTTCTGGCATACTTTGCAAGAAGATGGATCAAAGTATAAGCTTAAGTTTATGCTGGACAGAAAAGAATTCACTCAAACTCTTGATGACTTCAAGACAATCTTTCACTTGCCTCAAGCTACCAATAACAATCATGATCACTTTATACCTGATCCAAAGTTCTCTGACATGGTTCCATTCTACATCAACAATCTTGGTTTCACTCTGGAATTAAGATCAACATCAATCTTTAAGACAACCGGTCTTCTACAACCGTGGCAGACACTGTGCAAGATGTTCTCAAGATGTATGACAACACATGTTACTAGTTATGATTAACCATCATTGCAGATCATGCATATGCTATATTGTTTTGTCAACAATATCTATGTTGATTACGCGAAACTACTTTGGGAAGGATTTCACTACTCACTTCAAAATCCAACAACCATGATTCCTTATCCCAGATTTACAAAACTGATCGTGAGTCATTACATGACTGCATTCCTTGAGATTTCGTGAAGAGTTCGTGATAGATATCACAATTTGAAGGATGATGTGATGATTAAAAGCATCTTTAATTCAAGGAAGAGTAAAGGAGTAGTTGGAATGAAGATTCCAGATTGGATGATAACCGATGAGATAAAGGTTACGGAGAACTATCGGTTATATGCTGAGGTGTTTGGAGTAGATGTTCCTACGACTCAGTCACAGCCGATCGAGTCTACCTAAGGAACGCATAGGACAACTAGTGACCCTAGGACACCTAATCTCGAGATTAATGAAGGAGAATTAAGTACTCCATGAAGGTCTAC